>SKCR01032731.1:0-106076 GCA_019454045.1 Zanthoxylum bungeanum | reverse complement strand
GGGACATTTTACATAGATACGAAGTTCACTTCTTCTTACGAGAAGTAGATGAGTACATTCCTTAAGGGTTGATTCAGTACTTGAGCACTCAAGTCTTTCTATTACGGATCAAAAGATTAATATTCATAATATTTATGAATAAATCGTTCATTAAAGAATCAATGATACTTAAGGTAAAAATAATTAGAGGGTGTAATGGATGTTTTGACCTAGTTCTAATTATGAGATACTCGTGAAGGGTCAATCCATTTGTAATTACTATATCGATGGACACCGACGTAGTTCGGCTTATATTATATTATATTATATATATATATATATATATGGTAATGATAGTGAAACTTTAGGTTTTTAGTGGAATAACCTAAAGTTAATATTTCTGAATATTTAATTAAAGAGTTTAATTAATACTTCAGGATTATTGGTGCTCGAAACTGTAAGTCTATTCGGTCCCCGTGCTGGCTCGATATAGTACTGTAGCAAATTTAATATAATTAGATAATCCAATTATTAACACACATGCATTGATATTATTAATTTGATTAATAATATATGTTACACTTGAAACTTTTATTAATTGGATAGTCCAATTATTAATACAAATGCATTGAAATTATTAATTTCATTAATAATATATGTCACACTTGAAAATTTATATTAATTTTTAATATAAAATTTTTCCATAATAAATGATTATGAGATAATAATTTATTGTTTATTAAAATTTTATTATTAAATTATTTTATAATTTAATATTATTTTGGAAGTTACATTATTTTATAATTTTAATGATATTGAAATTTGATTTCAAATCTCTTCATTTACAAAGTTGGAAGTTACATTATTCATAATGGCAACTTTTAAATATCTTAATGAAGGCATTTAATAATTTTTTTCCTTTTTGTAAATAGCCATTGTGGCCGAATTTGACAACGAATAGGAGGGGTTTTCTTCTATATTTTGATTACCACAAAACCCTAGGTATAAAAACTAAGATGATTTTTCTTTTTACACTAATCATATTTTTATAACCCTAGCCACCCTTGTTATTAGTTTTCTCTCAAGTGATAATTTTAATCTCTAAAATATTTAGGGATTTTTTTTTATGAGTGCAGCTCATGTAGGAAACTGATTTCCCGCGCAACGGAAGTGTGTTAGCCATCGAAATCAACCTTGATAAATTTTCTATTATTTTCCCCAAAAAACTGAACCTGACCAGTCCCTTAACATGCGCAACTTACTGCTTTTCATATGCATGCTAGTGATGCACTGTGTTCGTTCAGCTCCCATGATGCATTCACGGTTTGTTGCACCATATACTTGCGCCAAAGCTGTGCAAATTTTTTGCCTCTTCAAAATCATGTGCGTGAGATAAATATGATTGATATTGGTCAAAACACGTGCTGAATGAAATAACTTCAAATGCTTTGTGTACATTCAAAACGCAAGCCACACTCAACAAACATGGCCACGCTCAGACTTGATGAGCAATGAATCCACGAGGACCAACACACGCACACTGTAACAATATCCAGTGACTGTTCGTCTCCCATGCACCAGACGTGCATCTCCATCAACACAACATGCGTGTAACATTTTGATTAGATTTCAAATAGTTGTCGAGAGTTTGCCATGAGTGTGTATCAAGGATCGGGTCTACCACTCGATCTTCCGTATTATAACTCACCACCAGAAATCCGTGAGGATAGGCTCGGGGTAATTCACTTGAGAAGAATTTTTCTTGAGAAAAATTTCCTCAACGTTTTCTCTTATTTTTCTCTCGTTTCAATCTCATTGAAAAGATGAGAAAAGTTACTAGGATTTACCAAAACAAGAGAAACATTATATATTTATATCTAAGATTTATGTTAAAATCATGCTTGTACAAAATTAACCTTAACCCTAATATCACGTATAAATATTGGCTAATGGTATTTTTGTCACAATAAAATTATTTATTTCAAAAATTAAATATGATATCAAATATCATTAATTTGAAATTAAAATTTAAAATTTAACTTATATCATGATATAAATTACATATTTGATTTTGAATTAAATCAAATTTAATTTAAAATCAAATCTTATATTAATTGATTATCTAATAATCAATAATAGAAAAACTATATATTAAACATTTTAATATATAATTATAAAGTGTGACATCATATAATTATTAATCTAATTAATAATTATGTCATTAAATAATTCTCAATTATTTAATCTTTTTCAAATGAGTTCGTAATTGGACTATTATTTCATGGATTTCTATAGTATAACGAGCTAACACGGGATCAAATGGACCTATAGTTTCGAGCTCCAATAATCCTGAAATATTAATTAAAGCTCTTTAATTAAATATTCTAAATTATTAACTTTGGGTTATTCCACTAAAAATCTAAAGTTGCACTCTCGATACTGAAGATATATTTTATACCGAAACTCGTCGGCATCTACCGATATAATCACTACATACAGATTGACCCTCCATGAGTATCCCATAATTATAGTCGGGTCATAATATCTGTTATACCCCTCTAATTATTTTGTATCATAAGTACCATTGATTCTCTTATGAATGATTTATTCATAACTATTATGAATATTAATCTTTCTATTCGCAATAGAAAGACTTGAGCGCTCTAACCATTCAAGTATCGAATCAACCCTTAAAGAAGATACTCATCTACTTCTCGCAAGAAGGAATAGATTTCATATCTATGTAAAACGTCCCCAGCCACACACCAAATCATGTCCCCAAAATACATAATTATTGGTTGGAATTTATTCACCAACCTCACCTTTATAAATCAAATGACATAGTCTACCATGTAGGAGTTCGTAGTCCACTCATGATTCATATCAACCCATATATGATCATCTATTAGACAGATATAAATTTATTTATTTAACAGATATTAAAAGAAATTCATTTATGTCTTGGTCCAGTCCTATATGATCGCATCATATAAGGTACCTTCATTCTCATGTCACCACATGAACGAACCCGAATCAAAGTTGTCATACAATATGGAATGGACCGCATGTTGGGGTTGGTGCTCAGAGCGCCAATCCGGGCCGTATTTATGTCTGATTCATGAATACAAACATCCCCTTATTCCATAATATTACTTATTTATGGTTGCACCTCTTGTTCTTATATACATATTCGATCTGATTACGATTAGATTGAAACTAAATATGGTTTAGTGATATGTATATATTAGACAAAGGCCCGATAATATATAATGCAGTACACAGTTACAAAGTTAGTTTGTAATTGACATTGGGAAGTGTCACTGCTATATGTATATTATCAAACATAGTTCCTGGTCAAGATTTGCTAACACGGGTCGGTTAGTCAAATCCGTTGAGACCAGTACATGTCGTATATCGAGACTTGGTCCGATGGTTTATCCCAATGAACCATGAGTCTAGGGAGACTCGTATAGACGTGTAGGTGTTTATAGTGGATAAACACTGAACGGCTCACCGAAGATTCTTAATGGATGGTACGCCAACGTCAATAAGAATCTTCTCGGGTTGAGTAGCATAGTGGTCCTTCGACTTGAGACACCACTGTGGATGTATGAGACATCCTCCACACTTAGATGGCAGTCACGTCACCGATCTATTTAGATCAGACCTCCGCCTGTTCGTTGGGTGTGGATCGATCCTCAGGATATCCTGTGTGTGTCAAGATAGGATCCGTCAGTTCTGTGTACAGAGCATAGGTAGTCCATATATTATTAGCAGTCTGTTAAATCTGTGGCCACAGTATACATCGGAAGTAAGTTCCGAGTGTTATTTATAGATTGCTAATAAATACGTCGACGAGATAATACCTATAGAGATTTGACGTTTACATCTATATCTCTGGGATTATCTGGATACCTGTGACGGAGGGATTATACGTATGCAATGACCTCGACCTGTATGATTCAGCTAGTTTATCTGTGATCGTCATAATCTACGGGTGGATAGATTATGTACATGAAATTGGATTTCATGACGGATATACCTGAATCTAGAGAGTCTCAAATAATGAAACATACTCGTAGAGCACTAGAGCAACATTAATAAATAATATTGATTATTTATAAAGTCGTTTAAAGGTTAAACGCAAGATACGTGCTAAAATGACTAGATAGTCATTTGCTTAATTTTTGTGTATTTACATTTAATACTTGATTAATTTAAATACACATTAATTAATAGTCAAAATGAGTTATTTGACTTATATCCTAAATGAATATATGTTTTTAATATTTAATGTAAATATTATACATATATTTAATATATTTGTATTTGATTAATTAATTAATTATTTAATTGTTAAATGATTAAATTAATTAAAATATAAATATTTTATATTAGGATATATTAAGTAAATGATGTTAGTTGCTTTTGTTGACTTAGATAAATATCTAATAAAGGTGTTTAGAAGATATTTATGCAAGTTGATGACATTAAAGTGAAATGAAAATTGAAATTACAAAACTTGGTTTTCATTAGGTGAATTTCGGCCAAGGCCTTTATTGTAAAGGTATATATTGATTTTCATTTCATGATACACTTAACCTAACACACTTTATCAAATAAACTCCATTGAAGGAAGCTAAAGGAAGTTGGTGAAGAAGAAAGGCTAAAACATCAAAAGCTTGGATTTTTAGTAAGTTTCTTGAACTTACTATTAGTAAGGAATTTGTTCCTTAGGTTCTAGGCTTTAATATATGATATTCTTAGGATGTTTCTTTCTTTGTTCCTTGTGGTTTTCATTGATGGAAGTTTTGGTGAAGTGTGATGCATGTATGATGAAGAAAGTGGATGACTATTGTAGTGATTAACTTTCTTATAAGGTTTTGGAAACCATGTTGCTAATCTAGAGTTGTTGACCCACTCTTAAATGACCTAGATTTGATCTTGAGTTGTTTCATTGTGTTGAGACTTTGATTGGATGGAAGAAAGATGATTGAAGTGTTGAATTTAACCAATTTGGTCTAATTTGTCCAATTTGAGGAAATTGAAAAATTAGGGTTCTTGACCAATTCCAAATTTGGGCATTTTCATATATGTTGTGTATTTGTGTGTGTATATGATGCATATAAAGTTTCATGTACATTGGATTACATCTTGATGTGTTTTGATGCATGAAATGACAAAGTGCACAAAATGGGTCCTAATTGGTGCATTCGGCCAAAGTGGGAAAATTTGGGGATTTGGTTGCTTTTGGTGTTTTGATGTTTTGAACATGATAAGTTCATCTTAGAAATGATTTAGAATCATTCAAAATTGATTAGATCAATTTCGGACTAAAATGGACAAAATACTAAAGTAAGGGTAATTTGGTAAATTCACTTGAATTTGATTCATTTGAATTTTGGTTTCATAATTTGATTATTGGGTAATTAAATAAATATGTTTATTTAATTAATCCAAGAAAAAGTTTTGAAATCGGAAGATTCGATCTTCCGCCGCTTCCTCCGCTGCGTTACCGGATTCTGCCCCTAAATACCCCTACACCGCAGCTGTAGAGAAACCATAAATAAAATGCCCAACTTTTTTTTGCTCTCTACTGACTATTTAAGATTACTTATTTTAGACTTAAATCATCTTGTGTATAACACTTATACACTAAGTCTGAAAGTATATTTAGTATCCAATGTCATACATGACAATTTATAATATGCGAATTTAAATTCAACATTTTAATAAATGAATAATAACATCGTTTATTACTTAAAAAACACGTTAATATATTTCATTATGCATTAGGACATATATCCCAACAGCCCACACTTCCTTTTGTTGGTTGCGAGCCATAGCACATGAGTCTTTTTGAAAAAAAAATGAAACACCCTTCTCTCATTCTTTATTTGTCATGGCAGTGAGTAGAAAATTTTGCTCACTACCGCCATTTGTTTTACTTGTTGATGCTTCGGTTTTGTTATGTTTTGTGTAGTTTATTTTAGAAAATTATAGGCTGAATTAAGGGTGTTGTTGGGCTGTTTAAGTGAGAAAAATCAGACCTGAACTGTAGTGTTGATTAGCACCAAAGCAGTGCAGTTTTGGTGCATTTAGTGCGTGATTTCGGGGTCGTGAATTCGATACTATGTTGGGGCTGTTCGGGGGACTGTTTTGTGTTGCTAAATGAGCTATAAAGATTCAGTCAAGAAGGGAAAAGAGAAGAGGTCACTGAATCATCTACACTATCACTGAATACGACAACTTGTGCATCTACAATCCCTATATAACAATTAGGTTGTCACATAATCCTCATACAACTTCTAGGTGGTAGATCATTCTGATGTGCTTGCATCTGACGCTCAGATGATGAAGGTGTTATACTTTTTTCAACAACTGTTAACGATGGTGTACTGGTCGAAGCAGCAAGTAACTCAAAGTATTATTTTACTTCAAGGTTTGAACTCTCTCATATAGTCATCCTCAAGAAACATAACATTTTTCAATATAAACACTTTGTTATCTTCTGGACTATAAAAGAATCTACCTTTAGTCTCGTTAGGATAGCCTATAAATAGGCACATTTATGAACGTGGTTCCAATTTTGTAGTCTTATTCTTCAGCACATGTGTTAGACACCCTTATGTGCAGAAATATCGTAAACTAGCTTTAAGACCGCTTAACAACTCTAAAGGACTCTTAGGAACAGACTTAGATAGAACTACATTAAGGATATACTGTTGTTTGCAACGCATATCCCCAGAATGAACTAAGTAGTGACTTGTAACTAAATATAGATCTCATCATGTCTAGCAGGGTTCGATTTCTCCTCTCTACAACACCATTTTTCAGGTGTTGTGAGCTGGGATACTATCACATGCTCAACAAGAATTCATCGAAATCATTGTCAATGTATTCTCCTCCATTATTTAATAATAGAGTTTTGTTTGTTTTCCTTAATTGGTTCTTAATCTCAGCAAGATACTCTTTGAACTTTTCAAAGGTATCTAACTTGTGTTGCATTTGGTAAACGTACCCATATCTGGAATAATCATCAATAAAAGTGACAAAATATTCATAACCACCTCATCCTCTTACCTTTATTAGTCCAAAGACGTCGAAATTAATTAGTTCAAGTGGTTGATTGGCTCTTAGAGTTGTGTTGGTGTGAGCTTGAAATTGTGATGCGTTGAGTTATGTTGTTAAAATATTATAGATTATGGAAAAAGAATTAATGATGATGTTATGTATTAAGTGTTGAGTTAACTTGCATCTTTGAGAATAATGATGGTTATGGCCGAATTCTACGTAGTAAAGGAGATGGAAATTTTTTTTTGGCAATGAGGTAGTGTTTCCAAGTATAAAGTTAATGTGTATGCGATGTGTGTGTGTGTATGGTGTGGCCTTGAGCTTGATTTTAGAAGTGTTATGTTGATAATAGAATGTGGGCAAGGTTGATGTTGAAGTTAGAAGCGTTAGGGGGTAATATATGTAATGGATGATATTGTTCACATCGATATTAGGGTGTTGCGGAAATTATTTTGGGAGCTAGGTTTTGCTTGAATATGGCCGAACATGGTCTTGTTGGGTGAATAGGAAAAATCGTGACATGTAATGGATGTTTCATGCCTTTAGTGGTGGGGTAAATTACTATATTCGGATACCCCGATGAGCTTAGTCGCATTAGTGCACTTATATGTCACTTTTGCGGTGTTATGACAACTCTTGGAACCTATAAAAGTTTAGTTACGTGTTATCTGGTCGTTAGTTGGAATACACATTAGAGCTTGACCACTTGAAAGCATGCATACACATGACATTCATGTATCTGATTTGGATTACAAGCATCATCGATAATTGATCTTTATTTGACTATAATATTTTGTAGATTCGGCACAGAATCCTCCTTCGGGTTCAACACGACCTCCAGAGCATTAGAGCTCGTTATAGCTTTATGAATGGTGCAAAAAACAATTTCCCTCGTGCATCGGAAGCGACTTAGGCACCAAGATCGACCTTGAAAAATATCTTCCATCTCCCTTATGAATGCCAAATCTGACCAGCCCTTTTGGACTGATTTTGCTTCTGTTTTTATGTAGCATCCCCAATTCGGGGATGCTACCGGTAGGGGATTGACCGTATATAAACGCATATATGGAACCATAGCCCAACTCATCGACCATGCATGCATAGTACTCTTACTACTAAGTATTCTGATTAAATATACATTTCAACAATGACAATAACTTCTATAATGCATTATACATATGACCATTACTGTATAGCATATAAGTTACAAGACACACTCTGACTCTGACTGAACTGGACTTAATCCCTGACTTGACATGGCGTCCAACTCCCTAGTGACTGCCATCAGTATCTATCCTCCTGAGCTCGTCCTCCATGAACCTGCAAAACAAAACACTGGGAGTGGGGGGGTTAGACCGTTGAATGATCTAAGTGAGTGGACGAAAACTGAAATACTATTATAATAATATTTGGTTCTAAACCCAAGGTTGAAGAAACAGCTTTATACGAAAACTCTAATTTCTATCTGAAAACTCTGGGTTTCTTTATGAAAATCTCTTCTAAACTCTTTATGTAAATCTTATCTTTTCTGAAGATTTCTTATAAAACTGTTGTCTTCTGAAAACTGTATCTAAAAACTATTTCTGAAATCTGTATATGTCTCTGAAAACCTGATATATGGGGGCGTTACGTATTTCCGTCCCCCCATACGCCTAACTAGAGCCAAGAGTACAAATCCATGACTTTGGGGCGTTACATATCGTCGTCCCCCAAAGCATGCCACTTATGTCCCTGAAACTAGTGGTCTTGGGGCGTTACGTATCGTCGTCCCCCAAGTCATTGAACTAGAACTGGGGGTGTGGATCTATGCTACCCTTCAAGCTCTGAAACTAGGATCTAGGGACATCTATCATCCCTAGTATTGAACTAGGATCTTGGGGCGTTATGTATCGCTATCCCCTCATTCCTCTACAATGTGCACATGTCATCCGTCAATTCCGTGGCTCTAACAAGTTACATACTGAGGTGGGTTTTTTCCCCATGCCTCGAAAATCATAAAATCATGCTTTGAAAACCTTTATATCTTAAGCATAACTTGAAACATAAACTTTCATGTAATAACTATAATAAAAATCGTCTAATGCCCTAAAGCGTAAAAATAAGTCTGATATGAAAAATAACAAAATGAAAGTCAATTTTAAAGGAAAGTGTCCACTCATTGGTTTTGGAATCTGGCTATTACTTCTTCGCTCGCCGAAGGAATTTACAGCTCCTGTGATGATCTAAAATTGATAACTTAATCAGAATACAATTTGTGGAATATGCTTGAAACTATTGTCACTACATGACATACTATGCTTATGTCATGACAAATTATGTGTAAAAGAGTCGATATGAGACCCTAATGATGCCCCTTTACATCCTGAGTTGAAATTGAAATATTTAGAAATTATTCCTGCCTCGCGTCGCGATGCTGTGCTTGTCGCGTCGCGACGCCCACGCCAACAGGTTCAGGCAGAGAGCATTAGTGTCGCGGCGAGCACCATAACATACCCGAGGCAGAGACTCTGTTTTGCATGTGTCACGACACTGGATGATTAGTGTCGCGATGCTAAGCCATTTTCAGGGCCAAATTTCACTTTTCAAAGGTATACCCAAACAATCTCTACTCCATCACCCCACACCATCATATAAACAATTTTCTAAGCCTCAACATTGGTCAAAACTCACCTCATAACTTCAAATTAAGCAATATCCTCAATTAAACACAACCCATTTTCTTTAATATCAATAACTAACAAACTCTAATTTCCCCATCACATTCATGACATAAAAGCTTTATTTCATGTTAACACTATCAAGACACTTCTCAAGAATACATGCCAACAACCTATTAGTGCCAAATTACAGATCTTCCTTATTATCTTTGGGCTTACGCTTTACTTACTACTGCTTACATACAAAATAGAGTTCCATCGAAATCTATTTCTACGACTCCTTATCAGATATGGTTCGGTAGAAATCCAAGATTTAGGCATTTAAAGATTTGGGGTTGTCCTGCATACATTAAAGTTGCACAGCGGGATAAAATAGCACCCATATAGTATAAATGTAGGTTCGTTGGATATCCTGATAATTCCATGGGATATCAAATCTACGATTCCGAGCAACGAAATATATTTATTGCTCGTTTTGTCACTTTTCTTGAAAAGAAATTATTGAGAGAAAGTGGGAATTGTAGAGAGATTAAACTTGATGAGTTTGATGTTAGTGTTCCTAGAACATGCCAAGATCGTCTAAGAGTGATTCGTGTGTGAATTTATCAAAGGGAGTTGCGAAATACTCACGTTGATCGGTTGAAGTTCAAAACTTTTTCATGGATGTTGAAGCTTCCAAGCCTTCTTTGAGTGTTTCCAAACTCATGGGTGAGTTTCCCTATCACCTTCTTTTGACTCTAAATGTGCTAGCAAGCTTGAATTTTTTGAAACAAATATTCCATGGAGAAAGCTTGAAATTTCGGCCAATAGAGGAAATTGGAGGAGAGAGTGAATAGTAAGTGTAACTTTCAAAGTTGACTACTTTTTAAATATAGAGTTGGTGTGTAGGATTTGGTTTGTGTGTTTTAAAAGCAATCCAAGCTTTTCACACAACCAATTACCAAATTCCATCACTAGTCAAACACATTGATGTAAGTTGGTGGGCCCACTTTAAATTCCAAATTTAATTCAGACAATCGAACACGCAACTTTGCTCGGGCCCGGGTTCATTTAATTCTGAATTAAATGAATTTACCGTTGCGACTTAATTAAATCCAATTTAATTAAATAATAATGCCTCGCAATATTATTACATAAGTCGCTTATGAATTAATTCTAAATTAATTTGTTCGCTTGAATTAAAATCCAATTTTAATTCCGCGTTGAAATCTAATTTCAATTAATATATCTAATATATTATTTTAGCCTAATTAAATAAATTAAATAGTAAAATCCAATTTAACTATTAAATTTACTTTACCGATTAATTCCAATTAATCGCGTTATCTCTTCTAGTCGAATTAATCAAAGATTAATTCTTGACGCAATTAATCCCAGATTAATTTTCTCTTTGGTAATTAATCCCAGAATAATTTATTGCCGTAATTAATCCTAAATTAATTTTCTTTTTCATAATTAATCCCATATTAATTCTGTTCGAGTCAAATGTCATCGGTGAATCTTCGGGAAGCGACCCAAGAGATCTATAGATATGTTGGCAGTAAATACGGTCATCGGACTATCCGAATACGTACGTACCTAGTACCACATTCTTACTGATTTATAAGACATGGTTGGCTTCTAACAAAGCACCGTGCCTACCCAATTCTCCAGAAATATTCTTTAAAGGAATATATAATCTTTGTCAAGCGCAGTATACGTAGTATTGCGTATTACGATCCCGTATCGGATGTCACATGCAAGGCTTGACGTTAAAATCAAGGTAGATCTCTAAGATCAATTGGATCACATCCAACTTCTAGATCCGGTAGGTGGACCTCATAGTCCGAAACATATATACAATATATATGCCAATATATCCAATATATTTTCCTAACTTTTTTCCTCTGAATCAACTAAGCCTTGACTTTGGCTCAACAAGCTTAATGATTCCAGTTAAGCGGGACTCATTGACTTTGGAAAGCTACGTAATCGATGTCGATGAACAAGAAGTGATCTTGACTTTTATGGGAACGCAGAAACTGGGCGACGCATGCTGTCCCGGGCTAGCGGCCCTGTTGGGAGTACGGAGTAGCCCGCGGGGGACTAAACTGGAGAATAATGGAGTCGCCACCCGGTGTGAACCGGGAAAATGAGATTTAAGGCCGCACTCACCCCTCGCAAGGGAAGATCTCAAACCGTTGGGTTCGGAATGGTCCCTTACTTATGCCACTTGTAATAAAATGATTTGTGCAATAATTCAACCAAGCCTAAGCAACATTTATTTCCAAGGATAATTTACTCCTAAGTTCGCATGCATACATCAAAAGTTCATCTAAGTTCACATGTAACACATTTTAATATTTGCATACAGCCTATTTTCATATAATCTATGTCCCAATTTGCATGCATAAAGATAAATACAGCTAGCATACAATGTCATAAGCACATCACATTCGATAATGGGCATGCCAGTAGATAATAATTATATAATCACGCATGAAAGCAAATTGGAGTAACGGCAAGCATATAACTTCATGAACATGTTGAATGGATAAATGCGGAAGCATACTTAGGTAACTACCGTGCAAACATGCATCATGGAAACGAACATGTAACCTTGTGAACACAATGAATGACTAAGTGCGAGAACATGAGTAATCAAAAAGGGAAATGACAAAATGAGTAACCATGCTTGAGATGTGATGGAAGATGACCAGTTTACCGTGGTCGTTCGTGCAGCGTTCGTATCCGCATTCGAACGGTAAACAGAAGGTTCGCGTTCGAGTAGCGTTCTTAAACGCGTTCGAACGGAAATGAAATAGAATGCTCACGTTCGTATGGCATTCGGAAATGCGTTCGAACGTAAATGAGACCTGATGCATGATAAGGCAAAATGCATGCGCATTCGAGTTGCGTTCGTAAACGCGTTCGAACGAGCTGAGACAGAAAACATGCATTCGTACGGCGTTCTGAAATGCTTTCGAACGGGGTCACAACAGTGACCTCCAAAATGCAGTAAACAACATGACACATACATGAACAGATGAATAGATGGCACCTAATAAATAATGATGGGCTAAAAGGCGCGGCAAAGCATCGTGGTAAAGGATTTTAACCTCTCAAAATAGAGGACCTTTAATCGCACTTACTAAGCCCATGCGCAAACAACACAATACTTATATAAAAAAGTGAAGACAATGATATCGGACTTCGTGTATCCGATTGAACATATTTCACATCCAATCGAATAGACATTATCCGGTGCGGCAAAGCATCGTGGTAAAGGATTTTAACCTCTCAAACTAGAGGACCTTTAATCGCACTTACTAAGCCCATACGCTAATAACACGATGCATATAAGAAATAAAGACAACAATATCGGACTTCGTATACCCGATTGAACATATCTCACTTTCAACTGAATATACATCATCCGGCGCGGCAAAACATCGTGGTAAAGGATTTTAACCTCTGAAAATAGAGGACCTTTAATCGCACTTACTAAGCCCATGCGCTTTATCTCATCATTACATAAACCAATAACATGCAGAAATCAAGTAGTGAATAGTAAACAAATCACAACAACATAAAACGAAATATGCGCCGTTTACTCAAGTGATACGTGGAGTTGTATCCCGAGTACAGATCATACTACCATCCATTCAAAATCGGCTATGAAATTTATGTCCGGGTTTCCATCCTATATACCACAAGAGGCGACACATTTTCTATTTTATTCAAAGCCACACATGCATCCACAAACGACTCTCATGCTAATAAAAAAATTAAAAAAAATGAATGACAATAAATAGAAAAAGTGCCATCATGTCTAACCTTTTAAATCACCTCTCGGATGTACGGTACACGATCGTCGGAAGGGTTAACATTCCGCAACTCCTCCGGTTCACTGGTTCACTGCTCTCGTTCGTTGTCTCACTGTTTTGAGTCGTCGTTCTCCCTGTTTTACTGCTGTTTTTACTGTATTTCGCTGTTCTTTCGGTGACGTTTTCTGGTCACTACGTTTGCTGTATTTAGGATACTGTTCTTTGTGTATTTGGGGACTGTTTTGGGTGTGATTTGGGCTGCTGTTATGGTGTGGTTTGGGGACTGTTTTGGTGAGGTAAATGGGCTGTTTTGATGAGGTAAAGGGGACTATTCGGGATGTGTTTTGGTCAAGGCAATGGGGGTTCTTTGGTTTGTGATTTTCGGTTATTGAGAGTGAGGGAGAGTTGTGTCAATGAGCTTGGGTGTTTCTTGTGTGAATGAACTAGGAGTTTTCTGTGTGAATGAGCTAGGGTGTCAATGCCTTGCGGAATTTTTATGGTTTGTATCAATATGCTAGGGGTTTAGATGTGTGGTGAATGGTTCTTTTTATAGTCAAAGGTTAGGGTGAGTCCATGTTGGAGAAGGAATGAGAAATCATGCAATAAATGTGAGATATGATTTGACGTTAAACAAGGAAAACAAAATATTGAGGGGGGGAAAAGATTTGGTTAATTAGGAAGTTAATATATTTAATTTGTTTGGATTAGGCATAATATTTGTTTAGTTTGGTATAAAATAATCTTGATTGATTTTAATTAGACATGATTTTATTTGATATTTATTTTAATTTGGTATATGATTTTTAGATTTTATTTAATTCCCCATGTGTTAAATATGTGTTTTATTATTTTGGATGTGTTTTATGGGCTTTGGTGGGCTAATTGGGCTTAGGTGTGAGGCTAGCAGCAAAACCAGAAATACCGACGCCGTTCGAACGCCTCTTCGAACGCTACCCGAACGCCCGCAATCTGCCTGACGTTCGAACGAAGTAACGAACGCAGGACGAATGAAAACAGTGAACTCGTGAAATGAATCTGATGACATGCCTATTCTGAATTTCCCATTCCGATGTCCGTTTCCCGTGACTTAAAATATAGTGTCTCCAAATGAGACTCTTCATAGGGACTTATATGCAAAAATGCAGTGCCTACAGTCCCCCCTACTTTGATGGGACTTGTGTAATGTGTAATAGTGACAATCCTATCAAAGTTATGCAATTCATTTTTACTTACCTGGTTCGCCAGCTACCACTTGACTTGCCATGTGTTGAGTTGATTTGGTGGTGAGGTGCTGCGACCCCTGGTTCATTCCCGAACCGTGCTCCATTTTTGCAGCGCCATTTTCGGTATCTGTTGTGTGTGCTCCATTTTGGAGCGCCATTTTCGGCATTTGCTGTGTGTGCTCCATTTTGGAACGCCATTTTCGGCATTTGCTGTGTGTGCTCCATTTTGGAACGCCATTTTCGGCCTTTACTGTGTGTGCTCCATTTTGGAACGCCATTTTCGGCATTTGCTGTGTGTGCTCCATTTTGGAACGCCATTTTCGGCCTTTGCTATGTGTGCTCCATTTTAGAACACCATTTTCGGCATCTGTTGCGTGTGCTCCATTTTGGAGCGCCATTTTCGGCATCTGTTGTGGTAGCGGTCCATTTCTGAACCGTGCTGTCCGAGAATGTGGCTCATTTTTGAACCATTACTTGATGAGGTGGTCTTTGCCGCTACAATCCTGCGAATACAAAACAAAAATTGTATGTATGTGATATGCATGTATGTATGGATGCATAATGCTGATGTGGGCTTCGCCCCCAAACCGATACCGATGTGGGCCTCGCCCCTAAACTGACACTGATGTGGGCCTCACCCCCAAACTGATACTGAAGTGGGCCTCGGCCCTGGGACTCATCCCCAAACTGATACTGATGTAGCCTCGGCCTTGGGACTCATCCCCAAACTGATGCTGATGCGGGCCTCGACCCTAGGACTCATCCCCAAACTGATACTGATATGGGCCTCTTCCCCACTAGTCTGATACTGATATGGGCCTCGCCCCAAGACTGATACTGGTATGGGCCTCGCCCCCAGACTGATACTGATATGGGCCTCGCCCCAGACTGATACTGATATGGGCGTCGCCCCAAACTGATACTAATATGGGCCTCGCCCCCAAACTGATATTGATATGGGCCTCGCCCCAGACTGATACTGATATGGGCCTCGCCCCAGACTGATACTGATATGGGCCTCGTCCCAAACTGATACTGATATGGGCCTCGTCCCAAACTGATACTGATATGGGCCTCGCCCCAGACTGATACTGATACGGGCCTCGCCCCAGACTGATACTGATATGGGCCTCGCCCCAGACTGATACTGATATGGGCCTCGCCCCAGACTGATACTGATATGGGCCTCGCCCCCAGACTGATACTGATATGGGCCTCGCCCCCAGACTGATACTGATATGGGCCTCGCCCCCAAATTGATACTAATATGGGCCTCGCCCCAAATTGATACTGATATGGGCCTCGCCCCAAACTGATACTGATATGGGCCTCGCCCCCAGACTGATACTGATATGGGCCTCGCCCCAAACTGATACTGATATGGGCCTCGCCCCCAGACTGATACTGATATGGGCCTCAACCCTGGGACTTGTCCCCAAACCGCTGATGTCATATTGATGCTTCTGATTGGCTTTCATTTGCCGCTTCCTTTTCTTCAAAACCTGTGAACACAAAACACAAAAAGGAATGCAAAATATGTTACGTGTATGCATGCATGCGTGAATGAGTTTCCCATCCCATTGGGTTAGGTCGTCCACCAATTCCCTTGGTGACTGCTCAATTTTCTCTTCCTCTGGCAAAGTATTGCTTCAATTTATCCACATTGATCGGCTCGGTGAACTCATTTCCTTCCAAGTCTGACAGCCTTACTGCCCCATTTCCCAATTTGTGAATGGCTATCTTATCTTTTCTGCTTGCTTATTCCGAGGATTCCCCGTGTTCTAAACATCACTGAATTTCATAGTACCAAAGTTGAATGCTTTTCTCAAATATACTCATATTGCAGAAGAGATTCAGCGAAATGAACGTCTTTATTATCATTTAAGAAAATGATTCGAACATGTAGACTAAGTCAATGTATGTATTAAAAATACAGGATCAAATAAACTAGGAGGAATAACTTCATCATTCGCAACATTGCCTTCTTCATTGCCCTATGATTCTTCACTGTTATCCTTTATCTCAATGCAAGAAGCCTGGTGGTTGAGAGATTGGAGGGCAAAGGTTTCGGGCAGGCCGAAGTTGATCATGTAAGTGGGTGGTGGAACAGAGTGGTAATTTGGTAGGGGGTTCCGATGTGTGTTGGGTTGTTCTTTCTCAGGATCAGGTATTTTATGGGCATCGATGAGGTTTTGGATTTCATGCCTAAGGCAGGTGTAGCTGTCAGTTTCATGGCCTCTCCTCTGATGGAAGTGATAATACAGGCTTAGGTCAAGGTTGGGTGGTATAGGATCTGGAAGTGGTTTAGGCTCTAAGGGTTTTAAGAGCCATTGTCCCTTCAACTTTTCAAGCATTTTGACAAAGGTCTACCAAGATTGGAGAATCTCATGTTCTTGACGGTAGCGACCTCGGCAGTAGCGAGCTTGGTCTCAGAAGGCCCCCCAAAAGTTCTTCTATTTTGGCCATAAAACTTTCTGTTTTCAGCCTCTTCTTCCTCTATATCCATGACAGTTTCCCTCAACTGTCGAAAATCTGCAATCATGGAGGTCATTCTCCTCAACTTACCATAGATCGAGGGCTTAGTGCCATTGATGATCATTTTAATCTGGTCCTTCTCAGAGGGCCGAGTCTGCATTTTCAGAAGCTGGCTTCTCCAGCGGTCTACATACTCCTTGAAGCTTTCTTCTGGCTTCTGCTTGGTATTCTCCAAGTCGCGGAGCGACAAGTCAATCTCTAGGTCTGTGACATACTGCTTCAGAAAAGCATCAGCTAGTTCCTTCCAATCTTCTTTAACCTTTTTCTCAAGACTGTGATACCATACTACAGGTGCTCCCTCAAGTGACATCCCAAACATCTTTTGGACTTGGCGCTGTGATAGGCCCACTGAACTCATCATTGAGACATATTACCGCAGATGGACCCTCGGGTCCCTATTCCCATTGAACTTAGCAATATCAGACATCTTGAACTGAGCTGGCAGCTGTTCTTCGAAGGTCAACACCTCATAATCCAACAAGTCCTCATGTTTCCCCTTCAGTTTACTGGTAACTGACTCCATCCGATCACGGAGTTTCTGTATCTCGGCCTGAGACCCGACTATTCTTCCCGTGGCATATTCAGCCATATCATCATCAAAAGCGGGGATATATCTCCCAACCCATTCAGAGACTCCTCACGCCTCACATTCTCAGAATTTCCCCCAGCACGGGGCACAACTATATTTGCCATGGTAGTAGTTAAGGCTTGCAACTGTTCGGTAATCTTGGCAAAACCATTTTCCAACTGATCTATCCGGGATACCTTGTTATCGGATGTACTCATATCTGTTACCGGCCTTTTAGTGAGTCTTCCCTCTTCCCTAACCCAACGAGACTCTATGATATCTTTTAGACATGGAGGGTGTTAACAGGATGTATGCATGAGATGAATGAGATGCATGCGATACAAGGAATTTATCAATTCATTAAAATCTTCACGCAAATCGGCCCGTCATCATTTTAGAAGCTTTTGGGCTAACTATCATGGGAGTGAACTCGTCCCAGTTTAAATGGCCCAACAAGTTCACATCTCATGGCAAGAAGTCCAACCGTATCCAAATGATAATGTTCCTAAACAAAAAACATATAATGGCCCATTGGCGTTTTAGAAGCCTTTGGCCCAATCATCATAAGATACGTTCTTGTCCCAGTTTAAATGGCCCAACAAGCCCATACCTCATGACAAAAGGTCCGAATAGATCCAAACGACAATGTTCCTAAACATAAGCATACAGAAATAATTTCTACAGAGTGGCCCATCAACATTTCAGAAGCTTTTGGCCCAATTGTCAGAGGATACGAACTCGTCCCAGTTTAAATGGCCCAACAAGTTCGCATTTCTGACAAGAAGTCCAACTGCATCCAAATGAAGATGGTCCACAAGCACAAGGAAATAGTTGCTATAGGCCATACGACCCAGTCCACGTGTGGGTTTACATGAGTGTAGACAAATACTCTCTCTAGCGAAGGATTGCCCACAACTAGGTCTTCCCACTCAAGGGTTCGAGCGACCAAGTGAGCGCACCTTTTTTATACCTTACAGTACGTGCCCACGAGTTATGGTGTGTGACTGACTGTCAGATGGATTTCCCATTGTAGATTCCCCAGAGGGAGGGTGGAGTGAGGCTATCTTAAGTACCATAACCTCTTAGACTCTTATCGCTTGGTGACATGAATAAACAACGAGTCCTCCAAATTAGTCCATCATAATAGGCTACAAGTAAATGATTATCTAGGTATCTTCACAGCTTTTCCTTATAGAAAGGTAGTGAATGAAGGAAGACACCAAACCATTACACAGCCTTAAAAGTGCCTTTGATTAAACCCATTTTAACCTACAGTAGACACGGTTAATTTAAAGAACAAATCATAATATTACAAGACATTATTTCGGGGCCGATTCTCTATCCCCAGTGGAGTCGCCAGACTGTGGGAACACAGAAACTAGGCGATGATGCTGCTGTCCCGGGCTCGCAGCCCGGTTGGGAGTACAGAGTAGCCCGCGAGGGACTAAACCGGAGAATAATGGAGTCGCCACCCGGTGTGAATCGGGAAAATGAGATTTAAGGCCACACTCACCCCTCGCAAGGGAAGACCTCAAACACCGTTGGGTTCGGAATGGTCCCTTACTTATGCCACTTGTAATAAAATGATTTGTGCAATAATTCAACCAAGCCTAAGAAACATTTATTTCCAAGGATAATTTACTCCTAAGTTCGCATGCATACATCAAAAGTTCATCTAGGTTCACATGTAACACCATTTTCATATTGCATACAGCCTATTTGCATATAATCTATGTCCCAATTTCATGCATAAAGATAAATACAGCTAGCATACAATGTCATAAGCACATCACATTCGATCATGGCATGCCAGTAGATAATATTTATATAATCACGCATGAAAGGAAATGGTGTGAGTAACGACAAACATATAACTTCATGAACATGTTGAATGGATGAATACGGAAGCATACTTAGGTAACTACCATGCAAACATGCATCATAGAAACGAACATGTAACCTTGTGAACACAATGAATGACTAAGTGCGAGAACATGAGTAATCAAAAAGGGAAATGACAAAATGAGTAACCATGCTTGAGATGTGATGGAAGATGACCAGTTTACCGTGGTCGTTCGTGCGGCGTTCGTATCCGCGTTCGAACGGTAAACAGAAGGTTCGCGTTCGAGTAGCGTTCTTAAACGCATTCGAACGGAAATGAAATAGAATGCTCACGTTCGTATGGCATTCGGAAATGCGTTCGAACGTAAATGAGACCTGATGCATGATAAGGCAAGATGCATGCGCATTCAAGTTGCGTTCGTAAACGCGTTCGAACGAGCTGAGATAAAAAACATGCGTTCGTGCGGCGTTCGTAAACACGTTCGAACGGGGTCACAGCAGTGACCTCCAAAATGCAGTAAACAACATGACACATACATGAACGGATGAATAAATGACACATAATAAATAATGATGGGCTAAAAGGCGCGGCAAAGCATCGTGGTAAAGGATTTTAACCTCTCAAAATAGAGGACCTTTAATCACACTTACTAAGCCCATGCGCAAACAACACAATACTTATATAAAAAAGTGAAGACAATGATATCGGACTTCGTGTATCCGATTGAACATATTTCACATCCAATCGAATAGACATTATCCGGTGCGGCCAAAGCATCGTGGTAAAGGATTTTAACCTCTCAAATTAGAGGACCTTTAATCGCACTTACTAAGCCCATACGCTATAACACGATGCATATAAAAAATAAAGACAACAATATCGGACTTCGTATACCCGAATGAACATATCTCACTTTCAACCGAATATACATCATCCGGCGCGGCAAAGCATCGAGGTAAAGGATTTTAACCTCTCAAAATATAGGACTTTTAATTGCACTTACTAAGCCCATGCACTTTATCTCATCATTACATAAACCAATAACATGCAGAAATCAAGTAGCGAATAGTAAACAAATCACAACAATATAAAACGAAATATGCGCCGTTTACTCAAGTGGTACGTGGAGTTGTATCCCGAGTACAGATCATACTACCGTCCATTCGGAATCGGCTACGAAATTTATGTCCGGGTTTCCATCCTATATACCACAAGAGGCGACACATTTTCCATTTTATTCAATCCACAACATGCATCCACAAACGACTCTCATGCTAATAAAACAATTAAAAAAAAATGAATGACAATAAATAGAAAAAGTGCCCTCAAGTCTAACCTTTTAAATCACCTCTCGGATGTACGATACACGATCGTCGGAAGGGCTAACATTCCGCACTCCTCCGGTTCACTGGTTCACTGCTCTCGTTCGTTGTCTCACTGTTTTGAGTCGTCATTCTCCCTTTTTGCTGTTGTTTTACTGTATTTCACTGTTCTTTCGTTGACTTTTTCTGGTCACTACGTTTGCTGTATTTAGGCTACTATTCTTGGTGTATTTGGGGACTGTTTTGGGTGTGATTTGGGCTGCTGTTATGGTGTGGTTTGGGGACTGTTTTGGTGAGGTAAAGAGGCTGTTTTGATGAGGTAAATGGGACTATTCGGGATGTGTTTTGGTCAAGGCAATGAGGGTTCTTTGGTTTGTGATTTTCGGTTATTGAGAGTGAGGGAGAGTTGTGTCAATGAGCTTGGGTGTTTCTTGTGTGAATGAACTAGGAGTTTTCTGTGTGAATGAGCTAGGGTGTCAATGCCTTGCGGAAGTTTTGTTGTTTGTATCAATATGCTAGGGGTTTAGATGTGTGGTGAAAGGTTCTTTTTATAGGCAAAGGTTAGGGTGAGTCCATGTTGGAGAAGGAATGAGAAATCATGCAATAAATGTGAGATATGATTTGGTGTTAAACAAGGAAAACAAAATATTGAGGGGGGGACAAGATTTGGTTAATTAGGAAGTTAATATATTTAATTTTTTTGGATTAGGCATAATATTTGTTTAGTTTGGTATAAAATAATCTTGATTGATTTTAATTAGGCAGATTTTATTTGATATTTATTTTAATTTGGTATGTGATTTTTAATTTTATTTAATTCCCCATGTGTTAAATATGTGTTTTATTAATCTGGATGTGTTTTATGGGCTTTGGTGGGCTAATTGGGCTTAGGTGTGAGGGTAGCAGCAAAACCAGAAATACCGACGCCGTTCGAACGCCTCTTCGAACGCTACACGAACGCCCGTAATCTGTCTGACGTTCGAACGAAGTAACGAACACAGCACAAACAAAAACAATGAACTCGTGAAATGAATCTGATGACATGCCTATTCTGAATTTCCCCTTCCGACGTCCGTTTCCCGTGACTTCCGTGACTTAAAATGTAGTGTCTCCAAATGAGACTCATCATAGGGACTTATATGCAAAAATGCAGTGCCTACAACTTTGGCCAACAAATCACAACTTGGGCAAGACATACGATATGGAACAAAGCCTTCATGATTCAAACACATCCGCGATGGACAAAGGTCTTGACTTTGGCCAACAAACCAATGCCAATCTTGGATATTGAGAATGAATCATTCAATGGAAGGAAAATGCTTAATATTTGATTGAGGGTTTTTCACGTAATTGGCAACTAATTAATTATCTTTGATTAGGTCTGATCATACACCCTTAAGCATGAATTTTAAAAGCATAATAAGGCGCGGCAAATAAATTAATAATGATATGTGGATGGATATCTCACAAATTGTTCCTAGAACAAATCACTCCATTTCCTCTCCCCGACTAGCACTATTCTAACTTCTACCCAATTACATAATACATCAAAGAAACCTCATTACATTGAGAGGATTTGGTGAGAAGAGAATTACAAAGAATCGAGAGATAAAGGCTGGACACGCAGGTCCAATTTAATAAATTCTAAAATTACAACAATTTCCAAAATTGCCCCCACTCATCTAATATCTATCTGATATACATTATTCATACAACACATCCATGTATTCACACAAAGAATGTTATTCAATCAATCTAATCCAATTAATTAATCTTTGAATTAAGTGATCATCCAATGTTCAAACAACGATTTGATTTGTGCGAGTCCAACTCGTTTAAGAATAAGTACTCAAAGTACGAATTCTTGAATTATATCGAACTACAATTTTAAATCCGATTTAATTTGTATTCAATACTAATTCTTTATTTAATTCCAAATTAAATAATTACACTTTTAATACGCCTTTACGACTTAGATTCTAAATCTAATCTTAATGGGTCTCAAAGCCTAATTAACATCCAATGTCAATTTAATTAAAGTCCAATGGGCTTTCAATTAATTTATTAAGGCATGTACTTTGGCAACCAAAGCCCAATAAGGAATCACCATTTGCCACAAAATTAATTTTGGCCCATTAGGCCTAATTAATTATTTAAAGGCCCATTTATTATATTTGGACTTAATGGAATGGTTTTAGGCCCAATTTGGATCCAATCCAACTGTCTAAACCAACTTGGCCCAACCAAGCCCATTAGGCCCAAATACAACAATTTTAGCCCAATTCCAAATTAAGCCCAATTAATTAAATTCTAATATTCCAAATTTCACAATTTAATTAATTAAAGTGTTTAGCCATAATTAATTATTTAAATCAACATTTCCAAAATACTTATTTAATCAATTAATCATGCTTTATTATAATCAATACATGTCCAACATTATTGAAACAAAATCAAGTCATTTTCATGCTCTTTTGGTCACGGCAATTTGATGATTTTATATCTGATTTTGATTTCAATCCAATTAAATCTCAAATCAATATATATCATGTCTTTAAACACATCCAATGATTTAAAAAAAAAATCACCATGACCTAGGGTTCTACTACCATTCGGCCAAGCCTAAAAAATTTGGGGAAAATTAATCCAATTAATTTTTCATCAAATTGATCATGCACAACTCTAAGTTAACATTATATAAGCATACTTAAACAAACAATTTGATTAAATCATGCTCAAATCAAAAATACACAAATCAAGATTAAGAACCCTAATTTAATTTCATGCTCAAAATAGGCTCATGATACCATTGTTGGTCTCTAAGATCATCCCAAGAACATTTAAACCATGATAAAAGTGTGAATACGAAAAGGAAGTATAACGGAAATATACTTACAACGATCGGTTGTAGGATGTGTTGATAACAAAAACTTTGCTTCCTTAGAATTGCTCAAAGCTTTCTTTGAATGATGTTGAGCTCCAAGCTAGAGTGATTTGAGATTCCAAACTCAATAGGAAGGTTTCCCTATCACCTTTGTATGAATCTTTAGGTGTGCTAGCACTAAGAAAAATTTGCAACAAATCTTCCTTTTTGTTCTTGTAGTTTTCGGCCAAGGAGAAAGAAAATGGAGAGTTTTGGTTTTGCTTGTGTTTTGTTTCTAAAAAAATTACAACTTCTTAAAAAGTCAAAACCAAAAATTTTGGTATATGCTTTTCCAAAAAGCTAAAACAAAAGTTTGGAGGGAAAATTACAATTAATATTCCCAACCACCCCCATCACCAAAAAATGACTTAACTCACATCACCAAAAGTTGATGTGACTTCCATCACTAAAGTGACTAATGATGTGACTTGATGTGGGCCCCACTTGATTCAAAATCGGAGTGGGCCCGCAAACACATCTCAGGTTCGTTAATTCCGAATTAACAAATTTTCCGTTGCGACGTAATTAAATCAAATTTAATTAAATATTATGCCTAGCAAAATTACTATTAAAGTCGCTAGCGAATTAATTGTAAATTAATTCGTTCGCCCGAATTAAAATCTAATTTTAATTCCGTTATGAAATCTAATTCATTTAATATATCGAATATAATATTTTATCGATTAATTCCGAATTAATCGTTTTCTCTCTTTTAATAGAATTTTATCCCAGATAAAATCTTTCCGCAATTAATCCTAAATTAATTTTCTCTCTCTTATATTAATCCTAGATTAATTATGTTCGAGTCATATTTCATCGGTGAATCTTCGGGAAGCGACCCATGAGATCCCTGGATATGTTGGCAGTAAATCCGGTCGTCGGACTATCCGAACAGGTGTGTACCCAGTACCATATTTTTACCGATTTACGAGACATGGTTGGCTTCTAGAAAAACGTTGTGCATACCCAATTCTCCAGAAATATTCTTTAAGGAATATATAATCTATAACATGCGTAGTAGTGCGTATTGCGATCCATTATCTGATGTCACATGCAAGGCCTGGGGCTGGAATAGTGTCTGCCCCGTACGAAGCATATATCGAATCACAAGAAACTAGTCTCTATAATCGGATAATCAAGACCTTTTCATATTATCCCGATAGTTGCAACATAATAGAGAACCGGTTCTGTATCCATGTGTGATCATCATCTCCATATGACTGAAGTGATACTTCCATCTTAACATCACACCCAATACACTACGATTCTCAATAAATCCAGAAGAGGCATACACAGAACCTGTTAAAGTCCCGGAGGACCAAAACCAAATCGTATTGATTGTCGCAAGTATTAGCGATGCAAGTCTCAGGTTAAGACCAAATACACCTACCCTGAAGCGGATTCCCATAGACACATAGTCATACTACCAATGGGATTCCACGGGGTCTATCCAGAGCGAAGCTGTTTCCATACCATCGGTAAACACATCCTCCTATCGCACATGCATAAATATCCAATACATAAATATATGAGAACTATGTTGTTACGCTTCTATAACACACACAAGTACAATACTAGTCTATTTTGCATTATCGATGTCCAGTCTCGATAATACTACGACTAGGGATATTTAATGATTAAACCTTTGTGGATTGATATTGTCTCATATCTTAGAATCCGGAACTAATCATAAGAAATTTTATCATTTATATATACAAGTAATCTAATTACAAAATGATAAAATGCAATTTCCATTGTCACATAGTTAATTTGTACAAAAACCACAATGTCTTTTACAAATAGTGACGCTATGGGTCATAATTGTCCAACATATATACTTACTAGAGTAGGGGTGACCGGTGCGTAATCACAGGCGTATAACGCAAGCGCACGTATCATTCAAGTAGTATAAAAAGTATCGATCCCACGAGGACTTAATACCTAAGCTATTAATTAATGAAGATAAAGTTTTACAAGTATCTAATGGATTGATTGTTTGATTGGGTGGTGACTTTAAACTTAAAACAAAAAATAAAGTTGTGCAAAAGGAAATTGAGGAAAATTCAATATTATTAAACTATCCAGGGTTGTGAATCTTTCCAATATCTTTTTAAAAGATGAAGTGATTATTTTATGTTTGTGTAATTTATCGGTTTATTAACCTGGAACACGAAATTATGCAAAAGCCTCTTCCGATGGTCAAATACAAATACCCAGTGTAACTTAATTAATCATATTCATATGTCAACCAAGTTATCTGAATTCATTAAGATTAAGTTCTAATTATGGCTACCCGCGACCGACAGGTATATTATTATCCTGTAAGGAAATCTATTAAAGGATTATCTATCCTCAAGGAAGATCGTGGCTATTGAGTCTAGGGTTTAAACCTAAAATCCATTTTCCAAGTTCATTTCAAGTTTACCGAATCAATCTTATTAATGGCCAGTTAACAAGAAGCATTAAGACTAAGGCTCAATAAATAAACCTTTATATTACCCAAACCATAAAATAACCCCTTATTAACCGCTGATATTGGAATTCATCACAACCCCAGATAACTGACTTAGTTACGACACATATTTACGGTTAGTAAAAGATTAAATAAAATAAAAGACATAAAGTAAATTGCTGGAAATTAAATACTGAAAAGTAAATGACGGAAAGTAAATGCTGAAAATTAAATACTGAAAAATAAATGCTGAAAAATATATGCTGAAAGTAAATTGCTAAAAAGTAAATAAAGTAAAAGTACAATAAAAGAAAATACTAAGGTAAAATGATCTACTTTTATTACTTCTATTTTAGATATCTCCATTAATATAATATATTAACTTTGCATGATAATTACCAACCAGCCATATATGCGGTATCCAGATTAAGTCAAATTAATAATTAATTACCAACCGACCAATCAGGCGGTATCCAGTTTAGTCAGGTTAAAACCAATTTCAATATTTACCAACCGACCATAAGGCGGTATCCTCATTAAGTCACGTTTTAACTAGTTTATATATTATATTTAAGGGATATTAATCTAAATATTTGTAATAAAAGTTTTACCTTTTACCCCAGCAAGGGGGAGTTACCTCCTCATTACTGAAAACTAAATTGCTGAAAAGTAAAGAAAAGAAAGTATTGTGCGTAAAAGTAACTTGCATAAAGTAAAGACTGAAAAGTAAAGAAAAGAAAGTGCAAAAGCTGAAATTAAATACTGAAATCTGTAAATAAACAAACAAGATACAATCTACTTAGTATTATTAAGGAATTCCTTAGAAGAAAGTATGCATTTATAAATGAAATGGCTTGGTATTTATAGGCAAAATTTTACCTCCACCAAATCCATTATTAAATGCTCCACCAAATCCATTATTAATTGCTATCATGTTTGGTGAGAGTTTGACTATTTTTATTTTTTATTTATTTATTTGTTTGCTTTGAATGTAGTAATTACGCATAACATACTTCCAGATGTTTCATCAATTTTAGTCATGAACTCTTCAGAATTTGAAATTATTTTGTTCTTCAAAGTTGTATATCTGTGAGTCTTATTTAATATGAAACTTGAATCAGCTCAATCTGATATCAGAGTAAAAAGTTTTGTCCAAAATATGACAATTTCGCAAAACTTGAATTTTCGAAACTGTACTTCGTTAGAACGCCCTTTCAAGTTTCCAATCACCAAAATTAATATGTCAAGTCTAATTTTTGGCCTTATTTGACCCATATTTCATCCTAAATGATTCCATTGAGTCCCAACATTAATTTATCTTCAAAATAAACTAAAACACATCAAAACGTTCATCAAAACCGAGAAATTAAACAAAATATTAAGTAAAATGGGCGATAAATATTGATATATTTTTCGCTCATCACACCCCCAAACCTAACATTTTGCTAGTCCTCGAGCAAAACAACAAAATAAAATACAAGAAATAATTAAAATTAAACTAAGCCACTTTCGTAGGTATCACGGTTGCATTTAGCATATGCAACAAGCCTTTAAACCCCTAGGTGTCCCTAGTGGACGAGTTTTAGTCTCGTGAGGGCTTATATCAATGATACCCACAAACGTTTGATAAAAGTAAAAAGATAGTAAAACTAAAGCACACAAAAGCAAAAAGACAAGAGAAAAGATAATAAAGAAGTTAGTGACTAAACAAGTGAAACTTCTTATCCAAGTTAGTAGTTGTTTTCTTTCTTTCTAGATTACTGAATAAGTAAATTCTCTGATTGTTTTTTTACCATTCTTCATATACACATCTAACAAAATATTAATCAACTCATTTTTGCCCACAATAGTCACAAGTGTAGTTGAGAAGAGAGTAATATTTTTGTCCTAAAGTTATATCAGAATTCACACCTTTTTTAAAACAATGAAATATTTTTTCTAAATTTTCTAATTTTCTTCTTGATTTTAGAATTTTTTTTATATACAATATCTTCCATCTATGTAGCGAGTTTTGGGTCAGTGACTCCCAAACCAGTTGGTTTTAGGCCACTAGGTGTTAAGACACCCCTACAGACTTAATTACTCAGACTTCAGATATATATATATATATATATATATATTACAACATCTTCGATCCATGTAACGAGTGTTGGGCCAGTGACTCCCAAACCAGTTTTTTTTAGGACACTGGGTGTTAAAACACCCTTACAGACTTAATAACTTGGATCTATGGCGTTTTTTTATCCCATCGCTTTTTTAGGTGCTTCCTCCAATTAAATTAGAGCACTGAATATTACAAACTTTTCAATTACATCTCATATCCGTATGTTACCATACATATTGATAATATCTGTCAACTGAGCATATGAAGATCCATTTTAATCAGTTTTAAGGAGAATTCACAAATTAAATAATTCAAAAGGAAATAAACAAAAATTAACTTGTTCCGAAATAGGTTGAGATACGTTTCAGGAGTGGAAACTCCTTACACAGCTATCTCACACCATTTCACCTGATTAATCAAATTAAAAACACAAAACACAAAATATTTTTTAAATTTTTCAATTTTTTTTGAATTTTTCGAAAAATTTTGGACTAAAAATAAAAACAAGAAAATAACAAGATACTAGTCAACTATTCCCCACCCCCAAACCTAAATGAGACATTGTCCCCAATGTCTTAAAAAGTAGAAGCTGAGTTTAGAAGATAGTACCTGGTTAGCTGAATTTCTACATCTAAATGAAAATTAAAGGTTAAGATCCAGATTTATCCGATGCTTCTTACCATGATCATTATCAGACCAATTAATCTTGGAAATGATAGGGTCAATTTGTGGTTCAAAGGCTAAGATTTGGTCAATTAAATCATGGGCACTTCTAGCAGTGAATATGAGTTCTTTTAAAGGTTTTGACACGAACCCATTTCTCCGGGCATCATCAAGAAATACACAAAGAAAATCATAAAATTCATCTGAGTTGAACAGTCCAATTGGTTTCTGGTGTATGTTCAAGTTTGCCCAAGATAATACTGTAAAAATTTCCTTCATTGTACCCAAGCCACCTGGCAAAGCAATAAAAGCATCAACACGATTAATTATTTCTACCAATCGTTCAGACATACCTGGCACGATTATTTATTCTCCGTTTGATGGTCCAATCAGATTCGCTTCCACCAAGGGTTTTGGGATGATTCCCAGTGTTGGACAATTATGACCCATAGCGTCACTATTTGTACAGATCATGGTGTTGTTGTACAAATTAACTATGTGACAAAAGAGATTGCACTCTTATCATTTGTGATTAGATCACCTAGATGTATAAATGATGAGAGGTCCCTATGATTTGTTCCTTGACGGAGAATGATATGAGACAGTATCAGTCCATGAAGGATAAATCATTAAATATCCCTAGTCAGAGTATTGTCGAGATTGGACATCGATAAATACGTAAAAGACTAGTATTACACTTGTACGCATTGTGAGGGCACAACGACATAGTTCTCATATATTTGGGTATAGGATACTCATGCAAGTGTAATAGGAGGTTGTGTTTCACCGATGGTACGGGAAACAGCTTCGCTCTGGATAGACCCCCTCAGAATTCCATGGGTAGTATGACTATTTGTCTATGGAAGTCCGAAATCAGGGTAGGTGTATTTGCTCTTAACCTGAGACTTGCACCGCTAATACTTGCGACAATCAATATACTTTGGTTGAGGTCGTCCAGGGCTTTAACAGGTTCTGTGTACGCCAATACTTGGTATATTGAGAATCGTAGTGTGTTGAGTGTGATGTCAAGATGGAAGTGTCACTCCAGTCATATGGAGATGATGGTCACATAGGATACGAGACTTGTTCTCTTAAATACTGTAGCTATCGGGATAAAATGACAAGGTCAGGTTTATCCGATTATAGAGACTAGTCACCAGACATCCGACATGTGATTTGTACGGGCCAGATACAATTCCAGCCCCAGGCCTAGCACGTGATCATCCGATACTGGACAGAAATACGCAATACTATGTATACTACGCCTGATACAGATCCTCTATTCCTGTAAGGATATTTCCGGAGAATTAGGTAGGCATGGCGCTTTGCTAGAGGCCAACCTTGTCTTGTAAATCGGTATAAACGTAGTACTAGGTACTTACGTGTTCGGATTGTCCGACGACCGAATTTACTGCCAACATATCCGGGGATCTCATGGGTCGCTTCCCAAAGATTCACCGATGACGTATGACTCGCACTCTATATTAATCTGGGATTAATTAGAAGAGAGAGAAATTAATCTGGGATTAATTGCGGAGATATTTTATCTGGGATAAAATATCTATTAAAAGAGAGATAACGATTAATTTGGAATTAATCAAGAAATTAATATATTTTATATATTAAACAGAAATTTGATTTCGACGCGGAATTAAAATTAGATTTTAATTCGGGCGAACGAATTAATTAGAATTAATTCGTTAGCGACGTGAATAGTGACTTCGCTAGACGTAATCATTTAATTACGACGCAACGGAAAATTCGTTAATTTGGAATTAGCGAACCCGAGCCCGAGATTATTTGCGAGCGCATTCACATTTCGAATTCGAGTGCGGCACGCAAATCAAATCAAGCGTCAAATCGCTAGTCGCATCTAGCGTCACATCATTCGTCAATCTAGTGATGGATGTCTTTCACTTTGAGTGATTGACGCAAGTCACTATTCATGATTGATGGAAGTGATGTGTGTGGTTGGTGCCATTTATGGCTTTAATGGTTTTCTTTTTGAAAGCCAAATTCAAGTGAAATGCATGTGAAATTCACATGTGTGTATAAGATACACAAATTTCTCAAACCAAACACACTCTCTCTCTCCATTTCTCTATACTCTTCACGCCCAAACCAGTGGATTTTTCTTCTGTTTTTACCGAGCAGTGAGGGAAGCAAAGAGTGTGATTTTGTGGCAAAATCACAAGTGCTAGCACACTTACGAGACATGCGAAGGTGATAGGGAAGTCCACCCATGAGCCGGGAACCATTCGACGAAGCTTGGAGCTTGACGATGTTGATCCAAAAGGGCGAAACCAGTGAGCACAAACAGCCCACTGCCGAACCAGTGAGGAGCAGATTTTTAAAGTTTCGTTGCCTCCGTATCGCTCAACCGATCGATGTGAGTATTCCGTAACTTCTTCGATGAGTATTCGCACTTGATTCATGCTTATAATTGATCTTGGGACCTTAATAGAAACCAACAATGGCATCTAGAGCAAGATTTGAGCATGAAAAAGTTTAGGGTTAAAATTTGGGTAAATTGATTTTGAGCATGAATTTATGAAATTGGATGAATGAATATGCTTAAATGTGTTTGAATTTATGTTTGATTGGATCAATTTCAAGAAAATTGGTTTGGAACAATTTTGCCCAAATTTGGATGGCTTGGCCGAATTCCTTATGCCCTAAAATGTATTGGATTTTTTGATTTTTGATTCATTGGATGAGTTAGAATCATTCGGGAATGTGATTTAATGTCAATTGTGGAATTAATTGGATTGAATTCGAATAGGAGACAAATCCCCTCCCTTGGCCGAGATTTATAGCATGTAAATTGGGTTTGATTTTAATCAAAATGTGTTGGACATGTGATGATGAAAATGAGTGTGATTAGTTATGTTAATTAATGTTTTAGAAATGTTAATTGGGTAATTAATTGTGTAATGCACTTTATGTAATTAAATTGTGAAATTGGGTTTTTGTGATTTAATTATAATTGGGCCTTAAAATTGGATTTGGGCTTTTGTGTTGTAATTGGGCTTATTGGGCTTTGTTGTACAAAGTTGGGTTTAGGCAAAATTGGTTGGATCCAATTGGGCCCAAAACCGCCTCCATAAAGCCCAAATGCGACTTAATGAACCTTTAAAGTTTAATTGGGTCTAATGGGCCAAGATTGATTTCTAGGCTTATGGGGTTAATCCCGGATTGGACTTTGGTTATCGGTTTGACCCGAGTTGACCAAAAGTCCACGCATTAAAGAAATTAATTAAAAGCCCATTGGACTTTAATTAAATTGACGTTGGACGTTAATTGGGCTTTGAGACCCGTTGCGATTAAATTTGGAATTTAAGTCGTAAAAGTTCATTATTAAAGTGTAGTATTTAATTTGGAATTAAATAGCGAATTAATATTAAATACAAAGTGAATTGGATTTAATTGTGTAGTTTAATTTGATTCGAGAATTCGTACTTTAAGTACTTATTCGCAAAAACGAGTTTGACTCTCGCAAAATCAAATCGTTGTTTGAACATTGGATGATCACTAATTATCAGATTAATTAATTTGATTAGATTGATTGATAACTTGCTTGTGTGAATACATGGTTGTGATGCATGAATAATGTATATCTGATGGATATTAGATGGGTAGGACAATTTTAGAAATTGTTGTAATAAATTCGATTTACTAATTGGACCTGCGTGTCTAGCCTTATTACCTCTCTATTATTTGTATTCTCTTCTCACCTATTCCCCTCAATGTAAATGAGGTTTCTTTAGAAGTGTAGTGTAACGGGTAGAAGTAAATACATGTGCTAGCGTGAGAGAGAAAGAGAGTGATTTGATCTAGGATCAATGTGTAAAGTATCCATCCGCATATCATTATTATTTTATTATACGCGCTTTATTATGTATTTAGAATGCATGTTTAAGGGTGTATGATGATGAGACCTTAACAAAAATAATAAATTGGTTGCCAATTTGCACGCGAAAAACCCTCAAACAATATTAAGCGTCTTTCCTTCCATTGAGTGATTCTCACTCAAGATCCGAGACTGGCATTGGCTTGTTGGCCAAAGTCAAGGCCTTTGTCCATCGACGATGTGTTTGAATCACGAAGGCTTTGTTCCATATCAGTGTCTTGTCCAAGTTGTGGTTTGTTGGCCAAATTCAATACCACTTCTTGTCCATCGACATTGATTACGAAGCTTTCCATGGTCAATGGGTCGCGCTTTACTGGGATCACTAAGTTTGTTGTTCCAAAGCCAATGCTTAGTTGATTCAGAGGAAAAAGGTTAGGTAATACATTGGATGTATTGGCATATATAAGATATGTGTTTTGGACTTGGATGTCCCCCTACCGGTTCTAGGAATTGGATTGGACCCAATCGATCTTAGAGATCTACCTAGTTAATTATCATACAATTTGTTGGCCAAAGTCAAGATTGTGTGATATTTAACGGGATCCTAGCCCACTAGGAAACACAGTTTCCCTAGTACTCGACAGAGGGTTAGAGGCTCGCCGAAAAATAGTGGGAGGTGAGAATTGAATTTGCAATATTCATTTAATTACTTGCCATACGCGCTCATTCAAATATCATTCGTTAAATAAATTAAATGTTAGTTGGACTAATAATTAAATTGTTGTTTTAATAAATAGTTGGACTATATTCAAACTATTCATTTATAGTTGATTTTATAATTGGATTATAGTAATCAATATAATTGATTTTAATCTATTAAATTATAGTTGATTAAATAGTTGGACTATTGTAATCATTATAATAAATAGTACCGAAATCGTTGATTAAATAGCTGGACTATTAAAATCAAGATTAAAATTGAAAGATTGACACTTAAAACATAATCCTAGGGAAAATGTATTTAAATGGTTTAATTTTCAATTGGGAATATAATTTCAGGATGGTCCTCGAAAATAATAAGTTTTTTTATTTGATAAAATAATATATTAAGCCTAAGCCCGGAGTTAAGCAAACAGTAGAGCATAATCTTTGGAAGATCATGCAATGATAACTTTAGTGCTTAATCCATTATACTTACCGCAATAGACTCATTGATTTCTTTATCAGAACTAAGGGTTAGATCCTTAAAGTATGACACTGAAATTGAAGGATCTTCATAAATCTATACTTAGATTTTAGAAGTACTAATATTGCAATGGTAAACTCTTGGAGAGTTAATGACTATTCTCAATGAGATAAAGTCAAAGTTTGCAATTAGGCAAGTAGCGCAAGACACACCTTATTTCGATATTCTAGAAGGCCAAGGCTTGGCCAAAGGCTTCTGGAATAGGAAAAGGGCAAAGGCAAATCATTATAATCTTCTGGGAAGATAAAGGACATATCCCAAAATGTCTGCCTAAATGTGGCAAACGGGATCGCAAAAGCGTTACTACCGTTTGAACAAAGTAGACATGAAGGAATTGAAGACGAGCAAGGCTCTAACTTCAAATATATTTGTCAACATTATGTTCACTACTAGTATTAAAATTAGATTTTAAATACTTAGTGTGGTATATAAATATATATTGATGTTCAGAATCTGTTTTGAACGGGATACTGACTTCAATAGAGAAATATATGCGAATTGAAAACGGGATGAAATTCGCTGTTTTAACCGCAAGTACCTAAGTTTAGGAACTACCTTCGGGTGTGTACTTAAATTAGGAAACTGTTATAATGTACTAGTTTGACTAGATACGTTATCTCTATATCAGTGTTTAACCCGCTGCGGGTGAACCTTTATATTCTAGAACACTAAAATGTTTTATTATATAAGGATGATATTGAGATAAACACATTAGATGTGAATAACAGAATTTATATTTTGAATATAAAATATCTCAAACATATAACATGACAAACAAATAGCTCAAACTGATTTGATCAGAAGAAACTGATGTGGCATTGTTGTCTGGGACACAACTAAAACAAGAATCGTATATCCACACTTTTGAAGAGTGGATACTAGGACTGATTTGATCCTATTCAAATACAGTCTACGAATCTAGTTTATTGGGCAAATTGCCTAAAACACTATTTACTTGGTAAAAGTGTAAATGCCACCTATCTGTTAGCCCTAGTTCATAGTGAAGCAAGTGGGCCCATGTTTAGCTAGGCTAGATATGTATATGAATATTTCGTGACCTTACGGATGTGGCATCGCGTTATGGTTATGTGTTTCTTTTGAAGAAAACAAATTGAAAACTTTTTATAGTTTCGACGCGAAATAGACAAACAGATCGACTAAAGTATTAAATCGTCACGGTTAGACCATGATGAAAATACTTAAGCAATAAGTTTCTAATATACTTGAAAGAGTAAAGTATTCTTTCAAATGAGGACTCCTCCCGGAACACGTCATTTTGACGATGTGTCCGAACAAGAATAACCGAATTTTGTTAGACATGATAAGGTTAATCATGAGTCGCTCTGAGCTACCATTTCCTTCAACGGATAAGCTTTAAATAGTGCAAGAACTTATTTTGAATAAGTTTCCATAAAATCTGTTTGACAGATTTCATATTAGATATGAACAGGAAAGAAACCAGGTTTCTCAATCCTGAATATTTGGGTATGCTAGGCATATGTTTGGATAATACCAAACTAAAACCCAATCGGATAAGTGCCAATTGTAGGTTATCCTAGGGATACCATAAGTATTGTACTTATACATCTCACAAGAGAACAATTAGATTGTTGCTCACCATGCGGTTTTCCTAAGAGGAATACCGATATGCAGTGGTAAGTGGGAGGATAGTAAAACTCGATGAAAATCAGAGTAATACTATTTCAGGCATCGAATCCTAATGGAACATTAATAGTTCATCAAGGATGAAACTATACCATTAGTCTTCGAATACACAAGAACCGCGTAAGTCGGAGAGAGTAAGAAAATAACCTGGGGTATGGGTTTCTGATCTCACCTCATAAAGATGTCCATCTTTTGAGGTATACCAACTGACTACGTATGAGGAAGTGATACAACGTATCGACTCCCTAATTATGGCAAAGTGCCATGAGTTCGAAATGGATTCTATGTATATCAACAAGTTTGGATACTAGTTGATGTACCGCAAGACATTGTGCCTATTGGTACTTTATAAGTCTTCAAGGAAGACATACATGGATGGCAATATACCAACGTATAAAGCTAGGCTTTTAGCGGAAAGGTATCGTTATCAGCATTGTGTTGACTTCGATTCAACCTTTTACCTATTGCCACGGTAAATCCATTTGGATAATGCTTGCTATTGCTGCATGTTTCATTTATGAAATATGTCAGCTTGACGGGAAAATCGCTTTCCTGAAAAAGGAAACCTTTTGGAGGATGTTTACAACATCCTGTCGGTTTTGTCGTACCAAAACTAGCAAACAAGGTTTACAGGTTATTCGATCCATGTTTGGATTGAAGCAAGCATAGGTTCTTAGAATTATCGTTTTGATGTAATCATAATAGTTTATGATTTAATTCAAAACGAAATGATTCTTGTGTATATAAGGAGGTTAGTGGGAGCGCACTGACAGTGGCTGTCCTATAAATAACGTGTTTGATAACATGACCCATAGCGTCACTATTTGTACAGATCATATTGTTGTTGTACAAATTAACTATGTGACAAGGAAATTGCACTCTCATCATTTGTGATTAGATCACCTTAGATATATAAATGAAGAGAGGTCCCTATGATTAGTTCCTGGATTGAGATGATATGAGACAGTATCAGTCCACGAAGGATTAATCATTAAATATCCCTAGCCGGAGTATTATCGAGACTGGACATCGATAATGCGGAATAGGCTAGTATTGCACTTGTGCGCGTTGTGAGGGCACAACGGCATAGTTCTCATATATTTGGGTATTGGATACTCATGCAAGTGCGATAGGAGGTTGTGTTTCACCGATGGTACGGGAAACAGCTTCACTCTGGATAGACCCCTCAGAATCCCATTGGTATTATGACTATGTGTCTCTGGGAGTCCGACATCAGGGTAGGTGTGTATGGTCTTAACCTGAGACTTGTACCGCTAATGCTTACGACAATCAGTATGCTTTTGTTGAGGTCGTCTAGGACTCTAACCGGTTATGTGTACGCCGATGCTGGGTATATGAGAATCGTAGAGTGTTGGGTGTGATGTCAAGACGGAAGTATCACTCCAGTCATAATGGAGATGATGTCACGTAGGATACGGTATTAGTGCTCTTAAGTGCTGGCCAGCCATCGGGATATTATGACAAGGTCATGTATATCCGATTATAGAGACTAGTTACCAGACATCCGATATGTGCTTCGGACGGGGCAGACACTTATCCAGCCCCAGCCCTAGCACGTGACTATCCGATACTGGGCTGATATACACGATACTTGGTATACTACGCTTGATATAGATCTTGAATATTCTTAGAGAATATTACCGGAGAATTGGATAGACTTCGTGCTTTGCTAGAAGCCGATCTTGTCTCGTAAATCGGTAGAACGTAGTACTTGGTACGTACGTGATTCAGATACTCCGACGACCGTATTTACTGCCGAATTATCCGGGGATCTCATGGGTCGCTTCCCGATAATCCACCGATGACGCACAACTCGCACTCTTGAATAATCTGGGATTATAATAGAAGAGAGAGAAAATTAATCTAGGATTAATTACGGAGATATTTTATCTAGGATAAAATATCGTATAGAGAGAGATAACGATTAATTTGGAATTAATCGGTAAATTAATATATTCGATATATTAAACGAAATTAGATTTCGACGCGGAATTGAAATTGGATTTTAATTCGGGCGAACGAATTAATTTAGAATTAATTCGTTAGCGACGTGAATAGTGAATTCGCTAGGTGTAATCATTTAATTACGACGCGACGGAAAACTCGCTAATTGGGAATTAGCGAAACCGAGCCCGAGTGTGATTGCGAGCGCATTCGTATTTTGAATTCGAGTGCGGCGACGCAAGTCACATCAAGCGTCAAATCACTCGTCACATCAAGCGTCAAATCACTCGTCACATCAAGCGTCAAATCAAAAGTCACTTTGAGTGATTGATGTGATTGATTGAGTGATGGAAACACAACATGTCACTTTGATAAAGTGAAATGAATAGTTGATGTGTTTTGGTGAAATAGTGTTAGTTGGTGGAAGCATTTACCATTTGATTTTTTAATATATTATTTGGTAAATCTTTTAAATTTTGGTTGGAAAATATATAAACCTTTTTGGAAAAGGTTTTGCCAACTTAATACACAATTCATCACATTTCTTCTCTCTCATTTTGCTCTCTCCTCTCACGCCCTTGGAGGGCTGTTTCTGCTTCTGTTCTTGGTAGTGAACTGCCGTGGAAGTGGAGCAAAAAGGGAAGCAAGAGTTGGGTTTTCATGGTGAAAAATCCAAGTGCTAGCACACTACGAGTCTTGCGAAGGTGGTAGGGAGGTTCACCCATGAGTCGCGATTCGTTTGACGCAATCTTGGAGCTCCGTTTTGCATCTCAAAGTTTCTATTTTGAAGGCAGTGGACTGCTGCAGTTTGGGCATGAATGGCAGTGCGTTTTTGGCTCCATTCGGCTTCAAATCGTCTCAACCGATCGATGTGAGTATTCCGCAACTTCGTCGATATGTATTCACAATGTTTTCATGCTTATAATCGATCCGGGACCTTCATAGAAACCAACAATGGCATCAAGAGCCTAGGTTTGAGCATGAAAAGTTTAGGGCTTAAAATTGGGTAAATGTGTGTTGAGCATGATTTGAATGAATTGATTGTTTAAGTATGCTTATAACATGTTGAATTGCATTTTGGTTGGACCAATTTGTTGAAAATTGATTTGGAATAATATTTCCCCAAATATGTTACCTTGGCCGAAAGTTTAGGGCATTTGGAATTCATGGAATTTTTTGATTTTGATTCATTGGATGAGTTAGAATCATGTAGGATGATGTTAATTTAAGATTAATTGGATTGAATTTTGAATTGAACAAAATCCCCAAATTCCTTCAAGTGGCCGAATGTAACAAGCCCTATTTAGTCTTGGATTTTTTTTTTGGACATTTGATGTGTTGGAAATCATTCGGGAAGTTAATTCGATGTCGATTGTGGAATTAATTGGATTGAATTCAAATCGGACAAAATTATCTTCCTTGGCCGAGACTTAGAAGCATGTAAAATGGGTTTGATTTTTTCATTTTTTGTGTTGGACATATGATAATGAATTGAGCATGATTAATTGGACTAATTTCATGTTTTGGAAATATTGATTTGGGTGATTAATCATGTAATGCACTTTAGGTAATTAAATTGCGGAATTGGATTCATGTAATTTAGTTATTTAGGCCTTAAATTGGATTTGGGCTTATTATGTTGTAATTGGGCTAATTGGGCTTGATTTTATCAAGTTGGGTTTAGGCCAAATGGATTGGATCCAATTGGGCCCAAAACCACTACCATAAAGCCCAAATGCAACTTATAAACCTTAAAGTTTAATTGGGCCTAATGGGCCTAAATTGATTTCTAGGCTTATGGGGTTACTCCTTGATTGAGCTTTGGTTGCCAAAGCCCACGCCTTAAAGAAATTAATTAAAGCCCATTAGACTTGAATTGAATTGACGTTGGACGTCAATCGGGCTTTGAGTCCCGACGCGATTAAATTTGGAATTTAAGTAGTTAAAGGTTTATTAAATAAAGTGTAATATTTAATTTGGAATTGAATAGTGAATTAATATTAAATACATGTTAAATTGGATTTAATGATGTAGTTTAATTTAATTCATGAATTCGTACTTTGAGTACTTATTCGCAAAAACGAGTTTGACTCGAGCAAAATCAAATTGTTGTTTGAACATTGGATGATCACATAATTATCAGATTAATTAATTTGATTAGATTGATTGATAGCATGCTTATGTGTGAATACGTGGTTGTGATGAATGAATAATGTATATCGGATGGATATAGTCGGGTGGGGCAATTTTGGAAATTGTTGTAATAAATTCGATTTATTAAATTGGACCTGCGTGTCCAGCCTTATCACCTTTATTCTCTTTGTATTCTCTTCTCACCTATTCCCCTCAATGTAAATGAGGTTTCTTTAGAAGTGTAGTGTAACGGGTAGAAGTAATACAAGTGCTAGCTTGAGTGAGAAAGGGAGAGATTTGATCTAGGATCAATGTGTTAAGTATCCATCCGCATATCATTATTATTTATTTTCATACTCGCTTTATTATGTATTTAGAATGCATGTTTAAGGGTGTATGATGATGAGACCTTAACAAAGATAATTAAATTGGGAGCCAATTTGCACGCGAAAAGCCCTCATTAAAATATCATGCGTCTTTTCCTTCCATTGAGTGATTCTTGCTCAAGATCCTAGATTGGCATGGGTTGTTGGCCAAAGTCAAGCCCTTGTCCGTCGAAGATGTGCTTGAATCTCGAAGCTTTGTTCCATATTGGTGTCTTGTCCAAGTTGTGGTTTGTTGGCCAAAGTCAAGACCACTTCTTGTCCATCGACATTGATTACGAAGCTTCCATGGTCAATGGGTCCGCGCTTGACTGGGATCATTAGGTTTGTTGTGCCAAAGCCAAGGCCTAGTTGATTCAGAGGAAAAAGGTTAGGGTATATATTGGATATATAGGCATATATAGGATATATGTTTAGGACTTGGATGTCCACCTACCGGATCTAGGAGTTGGATGAGATCCAATTGATCTTAGAGATCTACCTAGTTGATTATCATACAATTTGTTGGCCAAAGTCAAGATTGTGTGATATTTAACGGGATCCTAGCCCACTAGGAAACACGGATTCCCGAGTACTCGACAGAGGGTTCGAGGCTCGACGAAAAATAGTGGGAGGCAAGAATTGAATTTGCAATATTCGTTCAATTACTCGCCATACGCGCTCAAACAAATATCACTCGTCAAATATATTAAAAGTATTAGTTGGACTAATATTTAATGTTGTTTTAATAAAACAGTTGGACTGTATTATACTTGATTATATATAATTGGATTATATTAATCAATATATTTGAATTAATTAATTTCAGTTTACAGTTGATTTTATAATTGGATTATAGTAATCAATGTAATTGAGGTTAATTAATTTGGATTATATTTGATTATATAGTTGGACTATTATAATCATTATAATATATATATATATATAGTACCACTAATCATTGATTAAATAGTTGGACTATTGTAATCAAGATAAAATTGAAAAGTTGGAAATTTAAAATATAATCTTGGATTAAAATATTTTAAATGATTTAAATTGGGAATAAATAATAGGTTACTTTATTTTGATAAAATAACTTATTATACCTTAAGCCCAAAATTAAGCAAAATAAGTAGAGCATAAAATCTTTGGAAGATTTATGTGATGATAACTTTAATGCTTAATTTAATATACTTGTCATAAATCTAATTTTAGATTTAAGAAGTATTAAAATTGCAATAAATAATTCTTGGAGAATTAATTGACTATTCTAGAGGTGAAAAGTCAAAGTTTGCAATTGGGCATGTTGCACGAGGTGCACATCGTTTCAATATTCTAAAACCCAAGGCTTGTCTTAAGGTTTCTGAAATATTGAAAATGATAATTGACATATCCCAAAGTGACTACCATTTGGATATGGCAGACACGAAGGAATTAAAGAAAGGGCAAGGCTCTGACTTTAAAAATGTTTGTCAAAGTTATGTTCACTACTAGTATTGAAATTAGATTTTAAATACTTGGTGTGGTACATAAAATATATGTATTGATGTTCAGAATCTGCTTTGAGCAGGATACTGACTTCAGGCTGAGATTGTTCTGCGAATCGGAAACGGGACGAAAGTCGCTGTTTCGACCGTAAATACCTAAGTTTAGGAACTACCCTTCGGGTGTGTACTTAAATTAGGAACTGTTATAATGTAACTAGTTTGACTAGAGACATTATCTCTATATCAGTATGCTTTTGTTGAGGTCGTCTAGGACTCTAACCGGTTCTGTGTACGCCGATGCTGGGTATATTGAGAATCGTAGAGTGTTGGGTGTGATGTCAAGACGGAAGTATCACTCCAGTCATAATGGAGATGATGTCACGTAGGATACGGTATTAGTGCTCTTAAGTGCTGGCCAGCCATCGGGATATTTTGACAAGGTCATGTATATCCGATTATAGAGACTAGTTACCAGACATCCGATATGTGCTTCGGACGGGGCAGACACTTATCCAGCCCCAGCCCTGCACGTGACTATCCGATACTGGGCTGATATACATGATACTTGGTATACTACGCTTGATATAGATCTTGAATATTCTTAGAGAATATTACCGGAGAATTGGATAGACTTCGTGCTTTGCTAGAAGCCGATCCTGTCTCGTAAATCGGTAGAACGTAGTACTTGGTACGTACGTGATTCGGATACTCCGACGACCGTATTTACTGCCGAATTATCCGGGGATCTCATGGGTCGCTTCCCGATAATCCACCGATGACGCACAACTCGCACTCTTGAATAATCTGGGATTATAATAGAAGAGAGAGAAAATTAATCTAGGATTAATTACGGAGATATTTTATCTAGGACAAAATATCGTATAGAGAGAGATAACGATTAATTTGGAATTAATCGGTAAATTAATATATTCGATATATTAAACGAAATTAGATTTCGACGCGGAATTGAAATTGGATTTTAATTCGGGCGAATGAATTAATTTAGAATTAATTCGTTAGCGACGTGAATAGTGAATTCGCTAGGCGTAATCATTTAATTACGACGAGACGGAAAACTCGCTAATTGGGAATTAGCGAAACCGAGCCCGAGTGTGATTGCGAGCGCATTCGTATTTCGAATTCGAGTGCGGCGACGCAAGTCACATCAAGCGTCAAATCACTCGTCACTTCAAGCGTCAAATCACTCGTCACATCAAGCGTCAAATCAAAAGTCACTTTGAGTGATTGATGTGATTGATTGAGTGATGGACACACAACATGTCACTTTGATAAAGTGAAATGAATAGTTGATGTGTTTTGGTGAAATAGTGTTAGTTGGTGGAAGCATTTAACATTTGATTTTTAATATATTATTTGGTAAATCTTTTAAATTTTGGTTGGAAAATATATAAACCTTTTTGGAAAAGGTTTTGCCAACTAATACACAATTCATCACATTTCTTCTCTCTCATTTTGCTCTCTCCTCTCACGCCCTTGGAGGGCTGTTTCTGCTTCTGTTCTTGGCAGTGAACTGTCGTGGAAGTGGAGCAAAAAGGGAAGCAAGAGTTGGGTTTTCATGGTGAAAAATCCAAGTGCTAGCACACTACGAGTCTTGCGAAGGTGGTAGGGAGGTTCACCCATGAGTCGGGATTCGTTTGACGCAATCTTGGAGCTCCGTTTTGCATCTCATAGTTTCTGTTTTGAAGGCAGTGGACTGCTGCAGTTTGGGCATGAATGGCAGTGCGTTTTTGGCTCCATTCGGCTTCAAATCGTCTCAACCGATCGATGTGAGTATTCCGTAACTTCGTCGATATGTATTCACAATGTTTTCATGCTAATAATCGATCCGGGACCTTCATAGAAACCAACATAATGATATATGTCATTTCTTGGAAATGATATTCCCATATAACTATTGGCGAAAGCTTGGCTTTCGAAAACTCTCCGTGGAATCGTACATTGAAAAATGTACGCTACCTGGTTATCTCATACACTTTGAGCATATGGATTCAAAAACAGGCCAATCCGAGTGATAGTCACTGGATTGAAGTTAAGAACATCCGTTAGTATCTGAGAGATCTAAGGATGATGTCTTAGTCTATGGAGATGGAGAACTTGAAGTGACTGGGATCACTGTAGCAAGTTTCCTAAACTGATAAAACGACTATAAGTCACAAACGGTACTACATAGTTTGAATAACGGTACAGTGAGCTGGAAATCTTCCAAGCAAGATACTGTTACCGAATAAACAACAAATGCGGGTTATTGCTGCAGCTGAAGCGGCAATAGAAGTCTTTTTGGTCGATAATAAATCTAATTAGATTAGATATAATTCTATTAGCTGCTGAGCTAGGCGTCAGCACAGGCTAAAGAATTAGTGGCCTCATCAACGATCCAGATATATACTTCGATATTCATCTGATTCGTACGGATCATACATCGTGGCGATGTGATGATCGTATAAATCGCATCAGACGATAATCATGCAATTCCGATAACGAAAGCCTTTTCTCAGCAGTTTGAGCCAACCGTACATAGTTCGGGTGTCAGGCACTCGAGTGACTGGCTATAGGCCAAGTGGGAGATTGTTGGACAATTATGACCCATAGCATAACTATTTGTACAGATCATGGTGTTGTTGTACAAATTAACTATGTGACAAAGGAGATTGCACTCTTATCATTTGTGATTAGATCACATAGATGTATAAATGATGGAGGTCCCTATGATTTGTTCTGGATAGAGAATGATATGAGACAGTATCAGTCCACGAAGGATAAATCATTAAATATCCCTAGTCAGAGTATTGTCGAGATTGGACATCGATAAATACGTAAAAGACTAGTATTACAATTGTGCGCTTTGTGAGGGTACAATGACATAGTTCTCATATATTTGGGTATAAGATACTCATGTAAGTGTAATAGGAGGTTGTGTTTCACCGATGGTACGGGAAACAGCTTCGCTCTGGATAGACCCCCTCGGAATTCCATTGGTAGTATGACTATGTGTGTATGGAAGTCCGAAATCAGGGTAGGTGTATTTGGTCTTAACCTGAGACTTGCGCTAATACTTGCGACAATCAATATACTTTGGTTGAGGTCGTCCAGGGCTTTAACATGTTATGTGTACTCCAATACTGGGTATATTGAGAATCATAGTGTGTTGAGTGTGATGTCAAGACGAAAGTGTCACTCCAGTCATATGGAGATGATGGTCACGTAGGGTACGTGACTTGTTCTCTTAAATACTGCAGCTATCGGGATAAAATATCACTTGAATTTAAAGTGTCACTCCAGTCAAATGCATTTCACTTGAATTTGGCTTTCAAAAAGCAAACCATTAAAGCCATAAATGGTTTGCTTTTTGAAAGCCAAATTCAAGTGAAATGCATTTGAAATTCACATGTGTGTATAAGATACACAAATTTCTCAAACCAAACACAGACTCTCTCTCCATTTCTCTCTACTCTTCACGCCTAAACCAGTGGGTTTCTCTTCTGTTTTTGCCGAGCAGTGAGGGAAGCAAAGAGTGTGATTTTATGGAAAAATCACAAGTGCTAGCACACTTACGAGACATGCGAAGGTGATAGGGAAGTCCACCCATGAGCCGGGAACCATTCGACGAAGCTTGGAGCTTGACGATGTTTCATTGCCTCCGCGTCGCTCAACCGATCGATGTGAGTATTCCGTAACTTCTTCGATGAGTATTCGCACTTGATTCATGCTTATAATTGATCTTGGGACCTTAATAGAAACCAACACCCAGAACTTGACTGCATCCGTCCTGTATGGCCTTTGAAACGATCCATATTAATCCAAGATTGCCACCGCCATATACAAGGTGCAATTCCTTTCGGTAATGACTCGACCCAATTCTTGTGCTGCTTCTACGTATTGTGGCTTAATACCAATACTAGTACCACAAAAGACACAAATGTTTACAACTCGTCTTCTTGAAGTGGCTTCCATTTTTATGTATTTCTTTCTCAGCTCTGGATGTCTTCAAAAGTGCAATGATGAGTTGAATTTATAGAACCTGAAAAAGGGTGAGTAACAATAGCACTAGTATCTTCCAAATGACGATTAGTAGCAAAAAAATAAATCATGAAAGGTCAAAAAGTCTGGATCGTGTCGTAGAAAATAAAAGAAAATAAAAAAAATAAATCACAATTATTAGGAAAAGACAAAGAGATATAATATTTACAAGAAAGTAACAGCTTGATTGACGTCTATGTGTCAGGGACAAGCTTCCAATCCAATTTTCTTATAAATTGGCAAACAAAGTCTTTTAAAGTCAGATTCCCGAGACCATACTGTTGTCTTTCTTTTCGAAATTGTGTATATAACATGTGAATTGCATGATGCACATATCCACTGGGATGCGTCTCAAGAGTCTTAGATATGTCATCCAAAGACTCCTTACTCAAGCCATCCTAAATGAATTTAATCTTATCTTCGCGGTTATCAGACATCATTCCTAAAGAACGACAATGAGTATTACATGTCATGCGAGCAAATTTATAGCAAACACCCATTCTTTTAGCTCTTCTCTTTTTAGCATAGGTTGTTTCTACCTAAACTAGACATATATGAAATAAAAGAGTCAGAAGACTCACTTGCCAATCGGACCCGTGCTTTAATAATCCAACGAATGTCATTAGGAATACCTTTGATCATCAGTAGTCTCATTCGTTCCAAGCTAGCTTTGTAGACTTTCATCAGAGAGTTTTGAGGGAGATAAGGAAATTGCTTGTGAAGATTTACGAGAACTTCTTCAATTGTGAAATGACTTTACCTTCAAAAATTAAACACACAAAAATAAAACACACCATATCACAATATATACACAAATTGCATGGGTTGCCTCCCAGCTAGAGCTAAGTTTAAAGTCATCAGCTAGACATGACTGCCCGAACATTAGGCTGGATCTGAAAGTGTGACAATTTCTTTTTGTCGCTTAAATGATTCTCCCTAGTAGTGCTTGACACGCTTGTTTTTAACCTTAAAATTTTTATTGGAGTTGGGATAATGTAACTCAACGGCTTTATCTGGTAAAACTTTGGTGATTAAGAATGGACCTGACCACCGTGATTTTAGCTTCCATGGAAAAAGTTTCAATTTTGATTTGTTTAACAGTACCCATTGCCCTGGTTCTAGTTGTATACACACTAAATTATCATCATGTCTCTTCTTGGCATTTTCTTTGTACAATTTAGCATTCTCAAAAGGTGTATGTGAAATTCCTCTAATTCTTTGAGCTGGTGGAATTGTTTCTCTTCTGTTGCTTGTAGTGCAATAATAGGCTTCTTCAGTACGCATTACGCTTTATCTTCAGGCTCCACAGACAGTTTGTTAGTAGAACTTTGCATTTTATTGGAGTTTTGGATGGTACTATGTATCACATCAAGTCTGAAACATTCCTCATTCTTTTCATCATCCGGGAAATTCATAGCTTTGAAAACATTGAATGTTACTTCTTGGTATTGTACCCTCATGGTGTATATCAGTAATGGTTCAACCTGTAGCTAAGAATGGTCTCCCGAGGATGATTAGCACGTCTTCATCTTCCTCCATATCAAGGATAATAAAATCTACTCGGAAAATGAATTTGTCAACTTTGTCCAGCACATCTTCAACTACACCTCTCGAAAATACGAGCATTCTATCAGCAAGTTGTAGAGAGACTAAGGTTGGCATTGTTTCTCCAATCTGCAGTTTCCTGTAGATAGAAAAAGGAATCAAGTTAATACTTGCACCTAAATCACACAAAGCCTTACCGAAGTCATGTTCTCCTATGGTGCAAGGAACAGTGAAACTGCCATGATCTTTCAAATATGGGGGAAGCTTCCCCTGAATGATGACGATGTATTCTTCTAATAATGCTACTATCTCGTAATCTCCCAATCTCCATTTTCATGAAAGAATGTTTTTCATGAATTTGACATAGTTGGGCATTTGTTCCAACGCTTCTGCAAATTGATTGTTGATATGCAGCTTTTTGAAGATCTCCAGGAATCGAGAAAACTATTTGTCTAGTTTATTCTTATGGAGACGCTGTGGAAAATGTGGAGGTATAGTGATTCTTTCTAGATTTTTTTCCTTTGATTATTTTTCCTCCATCTTTGGAACGGCTTCGCTGCTTTCTTTTGGAACTTACTCAACAGTTGCCTTGACTCCAACATTTTTGTTAATTTCAGTACCGCTTTTTAATATGATGGCATGACATTGCTCATTACTAATGTTCTTTGGATTTGGTTCTGTGTTGCTGGGAAGATTTCCTGGCTGTCTGTAACTCTAAGCATTGGCCAGTTGTCCAATTTGATTCTCCAGTGCTTTAATAGAAGCAGATTGACTTTCAATTAATGCTGTATGGGATTGAAACAAAGCATCATACCTAGCTACTTGAGAGTCATGTCTTGCTTCTATCTTTTTCAAATGGGTCAACACTTCTGCTATTCCTGTTTAATTTGCCTGCTCCTAGACTTTGTTTTGCTGTTGGAATCCGGGTGGTGGGTTGTTCATTTGCCCTGTATTGTTGCTCCATGCGAAATTGAGATGATTCCTCCACCTTGGGTTGTAGGTGTTGGAATATGGATTGTTCCTCTGTCTGTTGAAATTGTTGACGTAATTCACTGTTTCTTTATGTTGGTTTGGCTATGGTGCTCCTCCATATGGTGAACTTGTGGTTCCGGCAATGTTTACAACTTATGCGCTGAGTGTTTCCAGGTATTTACACATCTGATCACTACTAAGTTGGCTCTAACTTCATATATTCCTGCAATTCTCTGGATCATGATTCTTTTTGTTGGCCACAAGGAATTGTTGTTAGCCATTTCTTCGATTAGGTCTCAGGCTTGATCTTCTCCTTTTGTCATTAGCGCTCCTCCAGCAGCATCATCGATTATGGTTCTCATTATTCCAGAAAGTCCATTATAAAAGGTTTGAACTTGTAGCCATTTTGCAATCTCATGGTGAGGACATTTCCGGAGTAAATCTTTGAATCTTTCCCAAGCTTCGCAAAGGGATTCTGAATCTTGTTACATAAATGATGTGATATCATTCCTTAACTTTGCAGTTCTGGCTGGTGGAAAGTACTTTGTAAGGAATTTGGTTGCTATAGTGTTCCAAGTTATGATGGAACCTGCTGGTAATGAATGTAGCCAAGCTTTAGCTCTGTCTTTCAAGGACTATGGAAAAACTCACAGTCTCATTGCTTCTTCAGCCGCTCAGTTGTAATTGAAAGTGCCGTAAACTTCCAGGAAGTTGCTGATATGGGCATTAGGATCCTCAGTTGCATTCCCCCCAAACTGAACTGACTGCTGAATCATCTGAATGCATATTTTGATGTCACACGCATTTACTGGTAAGAGAGGAAGTACAATACAGGAAATGAGTCCATCAACTACAGGAATGGTTTTGTCTCCAATGGGAATTGGTGGTGCAACATCCAAAGGTTCAGGTTCCATGTTAACGATTGCTTCTTGGCCTTCTCGCCTTTCCCTCTCAACTGTCTGATGGTTCTTTCAATCTCTGGGTCAAGCGGTCGGATTCAAAGCTTCTGGTTCGTCTCATGTAGTTTCTGAGAACCTGAAACACAAGAAAACAAAAATAATAAGAAAAGGAAAATTAGACATAAGTAAAGGTATCTAACCTTAAAACTAATAGTGAAAGATAATAAGTCCCCGATAACGGGGCCAAAAACTTGACCATTGCATAATCACATGCGTATAACGCAAGCGCACATATCGTTCAAGTAGTATAAAAAGTATCGATCCTACGAGGACTTAATACCTAAGTTATTAATTAATGAAGCTAAATTTTTACTAGTATCTAATGGATTGATTGTTTGTTTGATTGGGTGGTGACTTTAAACTTAAAACAAAAAATAAAATTATGCAAAAGGAAATTTAGGAAAATTCAATATTATTAAACTATCCAGGGTTGTGAATCTTTCCAATATCTTTTTAAAAGATGAAGTGGTTATTTTATGTTTGTGTAATATATTGGTTTATTAACCTGGAATACGAAATTATGCAAAAGCCTATTCTGATGGTCAGATACAAATACCCATTGTAACTTAATTAATCATATTCATATGTCAACCAAGTTATCTGAATTCATTAAGATTAAGTTCCAATTATGGCTACCCCCACCCGACAGGTATATTCCTATCATGTAAGGAAATCTATTAAGGGGTTATCTATCCTCAAGGAAGATCATGGGCTATTGAGTCTAGGGTTTAAACCTAAAATCCCTTTTCCAAGTTCATTTCAAATTTACCGAATCAATCTTATTAATGGCCAGTTAACAAGAAGCATTAAGACTAAGACTCAATAAATAAACCTTTATAATACCCAAACCATAAAATAACCCTTTATTAACCGGTGATATTGGAATTCAACACAACCCCAGATAACTGACTTAGTTACGACACATATTTACGGGCAGTAAAAGCTTAAATAAAATAAAAGACATAAAGTAAATTGCTGGAAATTAAATACTGAAAAGTAAATGACGGAAAGTAAATGCTGAAAATTAAATACTGAAAAATAAATGCTGAAAGTAAATGTTGAAAGTAAATTGCTGAAAAGTAAATGCTGAAAGTAAACTGCTAAAAAGTAAATAAAGTAAAAGTACAATAAAAGAAAATACTAAGGTAAAATGATCCACTTTTATTACTTCTATTTTAGATATATCCCTTAATATAATATATTAACTTTGCATGATAATTACCAACCAACCATATAGGCGGTATCTAGATTAAGTCAAATTAATAATTAATTACCAACTGACCAATCAGGCGGTATCCAGTTTAGTCAGGTTAAAACCAATTTCAATATTTACCAACCGACCATAAGGCGGTATCCTCATTAAGTCACGTTTTAACTAGTTTATATATTATATTTAAGGGAGATTAATCTAAATATTAGTAATAAAAGTTTTACCTTTTACCCCAGTAAGGGGGAGTTACCTCCTCATTACTGAAAAGTAAATTGCTGAAAAATAAAGAAAAGAAAGTACTGTGTGTAAAAGTAAATTGCAGAAAGTAAATACTGAAAAGTAAAGAAAAGAAAGTGCAAAAGCTGAAATTAAATACTGAAAGCTATAAATAAACAAACAAGATACAATTTTCTTAGTATTCTTAAGGAATTCCTTAGAAGAAAGTATGAATTTATAAATGAAATGGCTTAGTATTTATAGGCAAAATTTGGCCTCCACCAAATCCATTATTAAATGCTCCACCAAATCCATTATTAATTTCTCCACTAATTGCTCCACCAAATCCATTATTAATTGCTATCATGGTTGGTGGGAGTTTGAATATTTTTATTTTTTATTTATTTATTTTATTTATTTTCTTTGAAAATGACTTTAATAATTACGCATAACACACTTACGGATGTTTCATCCATTTCCATCATGAAATCTTCAGAATTCGAAATTATTTTGTTCTTCCAAGTTGTAGATATTTGAGTCTTCTTTAATATGAAACTTGAATCAGCTCAATCCGATATCGGAGTAAAATGTTATGCCCAAAATACGATAATTGCGCAAAATTGCAATTTCCAAAACTGTACTTCATTAGAACGCCCTTTCAAGTTTCCAATCTTCAAAATTAATATGTCAAGTCCAATTTTTGCCCTTATTTGACCCACATTTCATCCTAAATGATTCCATTGAGTCCCAACATTATTTTATCTGCAAAATAAACTAAAGCACATCAAAACGTTCATCAAACCCGAGAAACTAAACAAAATATTAAGTAAAAGGGGCGGTAAATATTGATATATTTTCCGCTCATCAAGGGGCTACTGGAAGGAAGAGTTGTCATTCGTTCTACTGGAACCTGGATCGACTGCTCCATGTCTTAAGGTTCCACAACTTACCAACCATTCTGAGATCTTCATTTACATTACCATCCTTAAGCTATATTATTTATGCTCCTCTATGTACTGAACTTCCTTATTACTTTTCTGCATCCTTCTCTACTATCTCCATATCCTATCTCTCAGTTCTAAGCCATTCTGCTGAGGCTAGTGATGATTTATTCTTATGGGCTTCCTTCTAGATCTATACTTTCTTCTATTGTTATACGCTACAACTATTCCATTTAATCTTACTGTTTGTACTGGTATTCTTACTAACTCTCGAATATCTCCAATCTCATGGGCCTGTCCTTTCAAACTTAAAAGGATTTCCGCTGGCATTGGTGCGATCTATGGGTTCTCACTGGTACTGCAAACTTGCCCATCTTGACTTGTGTCGGGTTTTTTCTCTTATATCTTTAGGAACCTCTTTGGTTCATTTCCGGGTAAACCATCTCTCGAGGTCTGATGTCTCTATCTCAGAATATAATATTACGGGTACTGGGCTTTCGTACGGTCTCTATCTATGCTGGTAAAGGATATGACAAGCATTTTAGGTCCGAACTGATATCGATGTTCTTGTTCTGATATATTATGCCCTGGTAGAGTCTATTACTCAAGTGAGATTGGTATGAGATAGACCCTATCAGGACTGTTCTCTTAACCGGTACTACTAGAGGTTAGAATTAGGGTATATCAAGGCCTTATCTTTATCGGGTTTCTTGGTTAAGGTAACTGATCATTTTCCTTACGACTTTCATTTTATTTGCTTACGAGCCTAGGTTTGGGTGTCTAGAAGCTCTACATCCTTTGTGGCATCTTATGTCTATTGAAAACTTCCATGACTAATCCTAATTTCTTGCTGCTTTTATCTTTCTGACTATTCTTCCTTATTCGGGAACTTGCTATCCATGTGGGATATTCAAAGGCTATTGGATCCGTTTGGAACAATTTTCTGATGAGGAAATGAATCTTACGAAAATGGAAAGAAACTTACTTAGGTCTACCTGACATTTTACTCTTGTTCAGGCTTATTCTATTCTTCTTACTACTATAGGTTTTGGCACTTTCTTATCTATCTGATTATATATCTCTATCTCTTATTGTCTCTGGTTGCTTAAGCATTTATGCATCATTCTTTACTTTCTTATAGCTTTCTCTTTCTCTTTTACTCTCTTAGGTGGATATTCTTAGAACTTTACTATATGTTCTCATAGCTTATCTTGATCGTTTGATAATAAGTCAGGATAACTACATAAGGATTCTCAACTTGGACAAAGAGTTTGGTTACTTTCATAAGGAAGAATATTCTAATAGCTCGTGAATTCTTACTAACATGTCTATAGAAATTGAGGACATACTCGAGGATCAGATACTTGAGAGGTAGTGCCTCACATACTAGTATCTCATGCATACTACGTATACAAGACCCCAACATTTTACCCAATGTAGTCACTTACTCCCCAAACCATGCTCCACAACCATCTTTGTAATATCCTCTTCTGGAGATGCTACCGGCAGGGAATAATTTTTCCTATCCCCTTGGGCCTCTGACTTACTAACTGTATACATCACTAATAACTCATCTCAAATATAGACTCGTGCATAGGGACCTTTGCCTAACTCATTAACAAGAATGAAACTTAAAACTCATAATTGTGTACTCATTATTACTTCTCTATACAACTCTGTTCATAGACTCTTGTAACGCATCACAAGACTCATACATTTCTAATATCTGACATACAACTTTTACTTCACTCTGGCTGTGCTGAAACTCTGTACAAGTCCTGGTGGACCAACACTCTAATGACTGCCATCAGTATCCATCATCTCGAACTCATCCTCAGGGTAAACCTATAAAACAAAAACACTGGGAGTGGGGGGGTTAGATCGTTTGAACGACCTAGTGAGTAGACAGTTCAAAACATGAATTAAAATGCTTTTGAAAATCTATTGTTCTAAAACTAAAGTCATCTCAAGAAAATCAATCTTTCTTGAAATCTCTTTACTTATCTGAAAATAATTCTCTTTCTGGAAAACTTCTCTGAAAACTACTTATGGTCTGTAAAACTCTGAGTTTCTATTAAATATGTTTCTCTTGAAAACTCTTTTACAAACCATCATTCTGAAAACCGTGTCTTTGAGTATCTGTAGAAAATCTGACGCATGGGTGCGTTACGTATCGTCATCCCCCAATATGCCTAAACTAATGGTCTTGGGCGTTACGTATCATTGTCCCCCAAGCCACTGAACTGGAGCCAGGTGTAAAAATCAATGCCATTGGGGTGTTACGTATCGTTGTCCCCCAATACATGCCACTTTCCTATCCCTGAATCTAGGGTCTAGGGGCATTACATATCGCCGCCCCAAGCCCTGAAATCTAGGATCTAGGGACGTTACATATCGCCGTCCCCATAGTCTTGAAATCTAGGAACTAGGGGCGTTACATATCACCGTCCCCCTAGTCATGCTTTACATGTCCACATGTCATGTCCGCCAATTCCAGTAACCGTCAATTCCATGTCCGATTCAAGTTACAACTGAGGTGGGTTTTTCCCCCATGCCCCCAAAAATCACAAAGTCATGCTTTATAAAACATTTCTTTCTAAAACATTGCTCAAAATATGAAAAAATAAGTCTCAATTCAATAACATACAGTAAATACAACTTTGAAAAGAAAACACCCACTCACAGATTCGGAACTTGCTGGTGACGCCTTGCGATGGTGGCTAAACTACATCTCCTGGTGATAATCTAGAATTAGAAAAATTCGTTAGTAGCAAGGTTGCGAATTATATCCTTACTTAATAAAATTTATTCGCTATTCTGTTGGACAATTATGACCCATAGCGTCACTATTTGTAAAAGACATTGTGGTTTTTGTACAAATTAACTATGTGACAATGTAAATTGCTATTTTATCATTTTGTAATTAGATTACTTGAATATATATAAATGATAAAAGTCCTATTGATTAGTTCCAGATTATAAGATATGAGACAATATCAATCCACGAAGGTTTAATTATTAAATATCCATAGTCGTAGTATTATCGAGACTGGAAATCGATAATGCAGAATAGACTAGTATTGTACTTGTGCGTGTTATGGAAGCGTAACATCATAGTTCTCATATATTTAAGTATTGGATACTTATGCAAGTGTGATAGGAGGTTGTGTTTACCGATGGTATGGGAACAGCTTCACTCTGGATAGACCCCTCGGAATCCCATTGGTAGTATGACTATGTGTCTATGGGAATCCGAATCAGGGTAGGTGTATTTGGTCTTAACCTGATATTTGCGACGCTAATATTTGCGACAATCAATACGCTTTGGTTTTGGTCATCCGGGACTTTAACAGGTTCTGTGTACGCCTCTTCTGGGTTTATTGAGAATCGTAGTGTATTGGGTGTGATGTCAAGATGGAAGTATCACTTCATTCATATGGAGATTATGATCACGTAGGGATACAGAACTAGTACTCTATTATGTTGCAACTATCGGGATAATATGACAAGGTCATGATTATCCGATAAAGATACTAGTTGCTAATGATCCGATATATACTTCGTACGGACATACACTATTCCAGCCTTAGGCCTTGCATGTGACATCTGATACTGGATCGCAATATGCAATACTACGTATACTACGTCTGACAAAGATTATATATTCCTTAAAGAATATTTCTAGAGAATTGGGTAGGCACGATGCTTTGCTAGAAGCCAACCGTGTCTTGTAAATCGGTAAGAACGTGGTATGAGGTACATACGTATTCGGATAGTTCGACGACCGGATTTACTGCCAACATATCCAGGGATCTCATGGGTCGATTCCTGAAGATTCACCGATGATGTTTGACTCGAACATAATTAATCTGAGATTAATTAGAAGAGAGAGAAAATTAATCTGGGATTAATTACGGTGAGAATTTATCTGGGATAAAATTCGAATAGAAGAGAGAGAACGATTAATTTGGAATTAATCGATAAAATAATATATTCGATATATTAAATGAAATTAGATTTCATAACGGAATTAAAATTGGATTTTAATTCGGGCGAACGAATTAATTTAGAATTAATTCGCGAGTGACTTTAATAGTAATTTTGCTAGGCATAATTATTTAATTAAATTTGATTTAATTACATCGCAACGAAAAATTCGTTAATTCGGAAATAAAGAACCCGAGCCCGATATGTGTTTTGCGGGCCCACTCGGATTTTGAATTTAAGTGGGCCCACAAGTCACATCACCTAGTCAACTTTATCAAACTTTTGCTTGATGAAAGTTGTTAGTTGTTGGTGATGGCTTGTAAAATACTGAAGCTTGATTTGTGAATGACTTTTACCAAACTTTAGATTTTTTGGTATATGTCTTTAGATTTTGGAAAATCAAAACAAGTCAACACAAATCATTCACTCTCTCTTTTTTGCATTTTGGCGTGAACCTCTCCCCTCTTTCTCTTTGATATTGCCGAGAGTTGTTCTCTCATGAACAAGGGAATTTTTGTTGCAAAAACTTCAAATTGCTAGCACATTAAAGAGTTTACAAAGGTGATAGGGAAACATCTCATTGAGTTTGGAATTCAAAAGATCAAGCTTGGAGCTCAACATACAATCAAAGGAGGACTTGGATCTCTACACAAAAGCTTGGAATTTTTGTTGTCTCCCCATCCATATAACCGATCGTTGTAAGTATTTTTCCACAATTTTACTTTGAGTATTCACATGTTTTATGCTTAATTGATCCTAGGAATGTTCTTAGAGAACCCAACATATTCATGATAACTTATCCTTTCTATGTTACTAATATTTTAGGGTGGTCTAACAATTTGTATTACACTTGTTCGAGGATCTCACAAGCTACTTCGCAAAAATCTATATTCTGCCCTATTTCCATAAAATTTCAGCGCACTAACACAGAATTTGAAAATCGGGGTTGAATTTGGGGTTGAAATTTTAATAGAATACTCACTTATGTATCTATTTTATGTCAGCTTTTACGGATCATGATTTCAATTCCTATAACGCAAGTTATAATTTTTTTATGCTTTGTTCTGTTAACACAGAACCAATGGACTACTGTAGTGCGGCCATGTTTAAAAATTCGGTGCGACTCCATCTTATGTCTAAATTATGATGCTTGGATATGTAATTCGCAATCATGTCTAGTTCACTCAGAATTTTACGATTTGGCAATTGGATTCTAAAACGCAAGTTATAAGCACATTACTAAAACCTGTTTAGGATGTCCTATAAACTGACTTCACTGCCTAACTTGCAAGTTTTGCCACTCTTCCGATTTTATTCACCTTAGCCGTAATCTTCACAGTTCCAAGCGTCTATAACATATGTTTATTCGTGTCAAATTTATCTGAATAATTATTTTGGTTCATTGGGAAATTTCATCGAACACTTGGTGTGCGAAATGTCCAAATTCAACCAATGTTTTTCAAGTTTCAATTTCTTGACCATTTCCAATACATTATACAATTTCAATCCATCTTATTCACTATCTAATCATTTAGATTCAGTCATAAAATAACCAAAATTCAATCTCCAAAATCTCCATGGTCGAATTCCATCTTTTATTGATATCAAAATTTTTACAATACCACTCAAGCAATTCAACATTAACACACTTCCATCTGTTGGACAAAATGACCTATAGCGTCACTATTTGCACATATCATTGTGTTGTTGTAGCAAATTAACTATGTGACAATGAAATTGCACTCTCATCATTTGTGATTAGATCACCATAGATATATAAATGAAGAGATGTCCCTGTGATTAGTTCCTGGACTGAGAATGATATGAGACAATATCAGTCCCCGAAGGATTAATCATTAAATATCCCTAGCCGGAGTATTATCGAGACTGGACATCGATAATGCGGAATAGGCTAGTATTGCACTTGTGTGCGTTGTGAGGGCACAACAGCAAAGTTCTCATATATATAAGTATTGGATACTTATGCAAGTGCGATAGGAGGTCGTGTTTCACCGATGGTACGGGAAACAGCTTCGCTCTGGATAGACCCTTCGGAATCCCATTGGTATTATGACTATGTGTCTATGGGAGGCCGAAATCAAGGTAGGTGTGTATAGTCTTAACCTGAGACTTACATCGCTAATACTTACGATAATCGATAGGCTTTGGTCTTGGTGGTACATGGCTTTAACCGGTTCTGCGTACACCACTTCTGGGTTTATCAGAGAGTCGTAGTGTATTGGGTGTGATGTCGAGACGGAAGTATCACTTCAGTCATAGTGGAGATGATGTCACACAGGATACGGTACTAGTGCTCTTGAGTGATTCGCATCCAATCGGGATATTGTGACCAGGTCATGAATATCCGATTATAGAGACTATGTTACCAAACATCCGATATGTGCTTCGGACGGGGTAGACACTTATCCAGCCCCAGCCCTAGCACGTGACTATCCGATACTGGGCCGATATACACAATACAATCGTATACTACGCTTGATAACAGATCTTAATATTCTTAAATGAATATGACCGGAGAATTTGGTATACATCGTGCTTTGCTATGAGCCGACCTTGTCTCGTAAATCGGTAGAACGTAGTACTTGGTACGTACGTGATTCGGATACACCGATGACCGTATTTACTGCCAACGTATCCGGAGATCTCATGGGTCGCTTCCCGATAATCCACCGATGATGCATAACTCGCACTCTTGAATAATCTGGGATTATATAGAAGAGAGAGAAAATTAATCTAGGATTAATTACGGAGATATTTTATCTAGGATAAAATATCGTCTAAAGAGAGATAACGATTAATTTGGAATTAATCGGTAAATTAATATATTCGATATATTAAACGAAATTAGATTTCGAAGCGGAATTAAAATTAGATTTTAATTCGGGCGAACGAATTAATTTAGAATTAATTCGTTAGCGACGTGAATAGTGAATTCGCTAGGCGTAATCATTTAATTACGACGCAACGGAAAGTTCGCTAATTGAGAATTAGCGAACCCGAGCCCGAGTGTGATGCGAGCGTATTCGTATTTCGAATTCGAGTGTGGCATCGCAAGTCGCATCAAGCGTCAAATCATTAGTCGCATCAAGCGTCAAATCACTTGTCACTTTGAGTGATGAGACTTGACAACATGTCACTTTATTAAAGTGACTTGATGTGAATGGTGATGGACTTGACATAAAGTGTAAAAGCATTTTGGAGGGAAAAGCTTTAAGTTTTGGCTCCAAATTTCATTTGATTAAATTGGATTTAATTAAATGAAATTGATTATTTATTTTGGAAAATATATAATCAAAAGTTTTTACACATTTTTTATTAAGTCAAAAACACAATTCTCTCTCTCACTTTCTCATCTCTCTCACGCCAAAACAGTGGCTTTGCTCACTGGTTTTGAACATCATTTGGGCGTGAAATATAGGGAAGCAAGAGTGGATTTTCATGGTGAAATCCAAGTGCTAGCACACTTACGAGTCTTGCGAAGGTGGTAGGGAGGTTCGACCATGAGGCGGGACTCATCCGACGGAGTTTGGAGCTTCGAAATGAGACCCAAAACTGCCCAAACCAGTGAAGTGAACTGCTGCAGTGGCGCCACCAAAACAGTGAGCTTTGTGGCTTCAATCGTCTTCAAATCGACTCAACCGACCGATGTAAGTATTCCGCTATCTTCGTTGTGTATCACGCATTATTTCATGTCTTGTTTGATCTTGGGACCTAGATAATAACCAACAATGGCATCAAGAGCCTTAGGTTCAAGCATGAAAAATGTAGGGCTTAAAATTGGGTATTTTGGATTTGAGCATGATTTTATGAAATTGGATGATTGAGCATGTTTAAATGTTGTTGTATTAAAGATTGATTTGATCAATTTCAAGAAAATGTGTTTGGAACAATTTTCCCCAATTTGATGGTGTTGGCCGAATGTATTGTTGATTTGGAATCCATGGAATTTTTGATTTTGGTTCATTTGATGAGTTGGAATCATGTGGATGATGTTAATTTAAGATTGAATTGGATTTAATTTTAAATTGAACAAAAACCCTAAATTCTATATGTGGCCGAATTGCCTATGCCCTTTAATGTCTTGGATTTTGATTTTATGAACATTGGATGTGTATGAAATCATTTAGGATGTTGATTTAATATCGATAATGGGTTTTATTGGATTGAAACCAAATCGGATGTGAAATCCTTCCTTGGCGAGACCTTTAGCATGTAAATGGGTTTGATTTTTGATTAATTTGTGTTGGACACCAATTGATGAAAATGACCATGATTAATTATGTAAATTCATGTTTTAGAAATGTTGATTTGTGTAATTGATCATGTAATACACTTTGGTAATTAAATTGGGAAAATTGGATTTTTGAATTTAATTATTTGGGCCTATTTTTGATATTGAGCTTCTAATGTTGTAATTGGGCCTATTGGGCTTGATTTTATCAAGTTGGGTTTAGGCCAAGTGGATTGGATCCAATTGGGCCCAAAACCTTAACCATAAAGCCCAAATGCGACTAATGAACCTTTAAAGTTCAATTGGGCCTAATGGGCCAAGATTGATTTATGGGCTTATGGGGTAAATCCCGGATTGGACTTTGGTTATCGGTTTGACCCGAGTTTACCAAAGTCCACGCCTTAAGAAATCAATTAAAAGCCCATTGGACTTTAATTGAATTGACGTTGGACGTTAATCGGTCTTTGAGACGCGTTACGATTAAATTTGGAATTTAAATCGTAAAAGGTTTATTAAATAAAAGCGTAATATTTAATTTAGAATTGAATAGTGAATTAGTATTAAATACATGTTAAATTAGATTAATAATGTAGTTTAATTTAATTCATGAATTCGTACTTTAAGTACTTATTCGCAAAAACGAGTTTGACTCGAACAAAATCAAATCGTTGTTTGAACATTGGGTGATCACTTAATTATCAGATTAATTAATTTGATTAGATTGATTGATAGCATGCTATGTGTGTGAATACGTGGTGGTTGAATGAATAATGTATATCGGATGGATATTAGATGGGTGGGCAATTTTAGAAATTGTTGTAATAAATTCGATTTATTAAATTGGACCTGCGTGTCCAGCCTTATCACCTTCATTCTCTTTGTATTCTCTTCTCACATATTCCCCTCCATGTAAATGAGGTTTCTTTAGAAGTGTAGTGTAACGGGTAGAAGTAATACAAGTGCTAGCTTGAGTGAGAAAGGGAGAGATTTGATCTAGGATCAATGTAAAGTATCCATCCGCATATCATTATTATTTATTTTCATACTCGCTTTATTATGTATTTAAAATGCATGTTTAAGGGTGTATGATGATGAGACCTTAACAAAGATAATTAAATAATAGACAATTGCACGCGAAAAACCCTCGTTAAATATCAAGCGTTTATTTCCTTCCATTGAGTGATTCTTACTCAAGATCCGAGATTGGCAGGGGTTGTTGGCCAAAGTCAAGCCCTTGTCCGTCAAAGATGTGTTTTAATCACGAGGCTTTGTTCCATATCGGTGTCGTGTCCAAGTTGTGGTTTGTTGGCCAAAGTCAAGACCACTTCTTGTCCATTGACATTGATTACAAAGCTTTCATGTCAATGGGTCCGCGCTTGACTGGGATCACTAGGTTTGTTGTGCCAAAGCCAAGGCCTAGTTGATTCAGAGGAAAAAGGTTAGGGTATACATTCGATGTATAGGCATATATAAGATTATGTTTGGGACTTGGATGTCCACCTACTGGATCTAGGAGTTGGATGAGATCCAATTGATCTTCGAGATCTACCTAGTTAATTATCATACAATTTGTTGGCCAAAGTCAAAATTGTGTGATATTTAACGGGATCCTAGCCCACTAGGAAACACGGTTTCCCGAGTACTCGACAGAGGGTTAGAGGCTCGACGAAAAATAGTGGGAGGCAAGTATTGAATTTGCAACATTCGTTCGAATACTCGCTAAACGCGCTCATCTATATTTTATTCGTCATGTTAATCAAAAGTATTAGTTGGACTAATATTTTATGTTGTTTTAAATATATATATTGTTGGACTATGTACAAACTCATTCGATATATAGTTGATTTTATAATTGGATTATAGTAATCAATATAATTGAATTAAAATTATAGTTGATTAAATAATTGGATTATTGTAATCATTATAATGAATAATACCTTATTAAATTGATTAAATAGTTAGACTATTGAAATCAAGAAAGAATTGAAAAGTTGAATATTTAAAATATATAATCCTTGGATTAAATGTTTTAAATGATTTAATTTTCATTGGGAATTAATAATAGGTTACTTTATTGGATAAAATAACTTGTTATATCTAGGCCCATAATTAAGCAAATAAGTAGAGCATAAAATCTTTGGAAGATTTATGTGATGATGACTTTAGTGCTTAATTAATATACTTATCATAAATCTATCTTTAGATTTAAAAGTATTAAATTGCAATTAATAATTCTTAGAGAATTGATTTGACTATTCTAGAGGTGAAAAGTCAAAGTTTGCAATTGGGCGTGTTGCACAAGGTGCACATCGTTTCGATATTCCGAAACCCGAGGCTTGGCCAAAGGTTTGTGAAATATTGAAAAGATAATTGACATATCCCAAAGTGACTACCATTTGGATATGGAAGACACGAAGGAATTAAAGAAAGGGCGAAGCTCTAACTTTAAAAATATTTGTCAAAGTTATGTTCACTACTAGTATTGAAATTGGATTTTAAATACTTAGTGTGGTACATAAAATATTTGTATTGATGTTCAGAATCCGCTATGAGCTGGATACTGACTTCAAGCCGAGATTTCTCTGCAAATCGGAAACGGGACGAAAGTCGCTGTTTCGACCGTAGTGTTGGTTTCTATTAAGGTCCCGGATCGATTATAAGCATGAAAAATGTTGCGAATACATATCGACGAAGTTGCGGAATACTCACATCGATCGGTTGAGACGATTTGGAGACGAATCAAGCCAAAAAGCCAACTGCCTTAGGCGCCCCACTGCAGCAGAATTTGCTCACTGGTTGGGCAGTTTTGGATCCAATTTTGAAGCTCCAAACTTCGTCGAATGGATCCCGCCTCATGGGTGGACTTCCCTAACACCTTCGCAACTCTCGTAAGTGTGCTAGCACTTGAGTTTTTGCCACAAAAACTCACTCATTGCTCCCCTATTGCTCACGCCTGTGAGCTGTGCAGAAGAGAGAAAAACAGCCCCTTGGGCGTGTATTGTGAGAGAGAAATGGAGGAGAGAAAAAGTGTATTGGTTGATAAAAGATTTTCCAAAAACCTTTATATATTTTCCAAGAAAATACAAAGCATTTACCATTTTATTTATTAAATAAAATCAAATGGAAATGACTTTCTCAACCACCAACACTATTTCACCTAAAACCATCAACAATTCATTTCACTTTATTAAAGTGACATGTGGTCTTTCAATCAATCAATCACATCAATCAATCACATCACTCAAAGTGACATTTGATTTGACGCTTGATGTGACGAATGATTTGACGCTTGATGTGACTTGCGTTGCCGCACTCGAATTCGAAATACGAATGCGCTCGCAATCACACTCGGGCTCGGGTTCGCTAATTCCTAATTAGCGAGTTTTCTGTCGCGTCGTAATTAAATGATTACGCCTAGCGAATTCACTATTCACGTCGCTAAAGAATTAATTCTAAATTAATTCGTTCGCCCGAATTAAAATCCAATTTCAATTCCGCGTCGAAATCCAATTTCGTTTAATATATCGAATATATTAATTTATCGATTAATTCCAAATTAATCGTTATCTCTCTCTAGACGATATTTTATCCTAGATAAAATATCTCCGTAATTAATCCTAGATTAATTTTCTCTTTCTTCTATATAATCCCAGATTATTAATGAGTGCGAGTTATGCGTCATCGGTGCATTATCGGGAAGCGACCCATGAGATCCCCGGATAATTCGGCAGTAAATACGGTCGTCGGAGTATCCGAATCACGTACGTACCAAGTACTACGTTCTACCGATTTACGAGACAAGATCGGCTTCTAGCAAAGCACGAAGTCTATCCAATTCTCCGGTAATATCTCTAAGAATATTTAAGATCTATATCAAGCGTAGTATACCAAGTATCGTGTATATCGGCCCAGTATCGGATAGTCACGTGCTAGGGCTGGGGCTGGATAAGTGTCTGCCCCGTCCGAAGCACATATCGGATGTCTGGTAACTAGTCTCTATAATCGGATATACATGACCTTGTCATAATATCCCGATGGCTGGCCAGCACTTAAGAGCACTAATACCGTATCCTGCGTGACATCATCTCCACTATGACTGGAGTGATACTTCCGTCTTGAAATCACACCCAACACTCTACGATTCTCAATATACCCAGCATCGGCGTACACAGAACCGGTTAGAGTCCTAGACGACCTCAACAAAAGTATACTGATTGTCGTAAGCATTAGCGGTGCAAGTCTCAGGTTAAGACCATACACACCTACCCTGATGTCGGACTCCCATAGACACATAGTCATAATACCAATGGGATTCCGAGGGGTCTATCCAGAGCGAAGCTGTTTCCCGTACCATCGGTGAAACACAACCTCCTATCGCACTTGCATGAGTATCCAATACCCAAATATATGAGAACTATGCCGTTGTGCCCTCACAACGCGCACAAGTGCAATACTAGCCTATTCCGCATTATCGATGTCCAGTTTCGATAATACTCCGGCTAGGGATATTTAATGATTAATCCTTCGTGGACTGATACTGTCTCATATCATCTCAATCCAGGAACTAATCATAGGGACCTCTCTTCATTTATATATCTAAGGTGATCTAATCACAAATGATGAGAGTGCAATTTCCTTGTCACATAGTTAATTTGTACAACAACACTATGATCTGTACAAATAGTGACGCTATGGGTCATGTTATCCAACAATCTCCCACTTGGCACATAGCCAGTCACTCAAGTGTCGAACACCCGAACTATGTACGGTTCGCTCAAATTGCTGAGAAAAGGTTTTCGTCAGCGGATTTGCATGATTATCGTCTGACGTGATTTATACGATCATCACATCGCCACGATGTATGATCCGAACGAATCAGATGATATAGAAGTATATATCTGGATCGTTGATGAGACCTTTAATTCTTTAGCCTTGTGCTGACGCCTAACTCAGCTGCTAACAGAACTATATCTAATCTAATTAGATTTATTACCGACCCAAATGGCTTTTATTGCTGCCTCAGCTGCAGCAATAATCCGCATTTGTTGTTTATTCGGCAACAGTATCTTGCTCGGAAGATTTCCAGCTCACTGTCCCGTTATTCAAATTTTATAGTACCGCAGTATTTAACTGTTTGGAAACTTGCGGTAGTGATCCCAGTCACTTCAAGTTCTCCTTCTCCATAGTTTAAGACAGCATCTTTAGTTCTCTAAGATACTAACAGATGACCTTAACTTCAATCCAGTGACTATCACTTGGATTGTCCTGATTGTGACTCCATATGCTTAAAGCGTATGAGACACCATATCAAGTACATTTTAAATGTACAATTTCCCAGGGAGTGTTAACAACGCCAAATCTATCCCAGTAGATCTTTATTCCTTGAATAAAGGTTGTTACTCTCCAGAATTCTAAGGAGAATTTCTATGAAAGCCAAGCTTTCACCAATTGCTTTATGGGAATTTCCTTGTCAGTGCTCTCCCACTAACCTCCTTATATACACAAGAATCATTTCGTTTTGAATCAAATCATTAACCATTATGATTATTTCAAAACGACAGTTCCAAGAACCTTATGCTTGCTTCAATCCAATCATGGATCGAATAACCCGCAAACCTTGTTTGTCGGATATACAAAATCGTCAGGATGTTGTAAGCATCCTCCAAGAGGTTTCCTTTTCAGGAAAGCGGTTTTGATCATTAACTGACACATTTCATAAATGAAATATGCAGTATCTACAAGCATCTTCAAAATGGATTTACTATGGCAACGGATAAAAGGTTGAACCGTTATTAACACAATGTTGATAACGATACCTTTCCGTCACAAGCCTAGCTTTGTACGTTGGTTTGTTGCCATCCATGTATGTCTTCCTTGAAGACGATTACAGTACCAAAAGGCATAATGCCTTGCGGTACATCAACTAGTATCCAAACATAGTTGTTATACATGGAATCCATTTCGGACTCATGGCACTTTGCCATAATAGGGAGTCGATACCTTGTATCACTTCCTCGAAACGTAGTCGGTTGGTATACCTCCACAAGATTTACATCTTTAAGGGGTTACATCAGAAACCCATACCCCAGGTTGTTTTCTGATTCTCTCCGATCTACGCGGTTCTTGTGTATTCGAAGATTAATGGTACAGATTCATCATTGATGAACTGTTTATGTTCCATTACGGACTTCGTGCCGTGAATAGTATTACTCTGATTTTCATCGAGTATCACTATCCTCCCACTTTCCACTGCATATCGGTATTCCTCTCAGGAAAACCGCATGGTGAGCAACAATTATACTGTTCTCATGTGATTAAGTATTATACTTATGGTTTCCCTTAGGATAACCTATAATTGGCACTTATCCAATTTGGGTCCTTAGTTTGGTATCATCCAAACGTTATGCCCGGCATACCCAAATTATTAGGAATGAGAAACCCTGTTTCTTTCCTGTTCATATCCTATATGATATCTGTCAAACAGATTTATATGGAACCTTATTCTAAATAAGTTTTGCACTTTTAATACATATCCTGTTGAAGGAAATAATAGCTCAGAGCGACTCGTGATAAACCTTATCATGTCCAACAAAATTCGGTTTTCGTTCGGACACACCGTCTAACTGACGTGTCTCGGGAGGAGTACTCATCTGAAAGAATACTATACTCTTTCATGTATGTTTGAAACTTACTGCTTAAGTATTTTCCATTACGGTCTTACCGTGACGGTATAATACTATAGTCGATCTGTTTATCTACTTCTTGTCGAAACTCTAAAAGTTTCCGATCTGTGTTCTTCAAAAGAAACACATAACCATAACGTGATGCCACATCCGTTAAGGTCACGAAATATTCATGTTCACATCTAGCCTAGCTAGATATGGGCCCACTAACTTCACCATGAATAGGGCTAAAAGATCGATGGCATTTTCACTATTACCAAGTAAATAGTGTTTTTGGTACTTTACCTAACAAACTAGATTCGTAGACTTTATTTGAATAGTCAAATCAGTCCTAGTACCCACTCTTCAAAAGTGCGGATATACGAATCTTGTTTAATTGTGTCCCAGACAACAATGCCACAAATAAGTCTCTATTGATCAAATCAATTTGAGCTATTTATTTGTCATTTTATATGTTTTGAGATTTTAATTATATTCAAAATATAAATTATGTTATTCACATCTAATGTGTTTATCTCAGTATCATCTTTATATAATGAAACACTTAGTGTTCTAGAATATAAAGGTTTATCCACAATGGATTAAACACTGATATAGAGATAATGTCTCTAGTCAAACTAGTTACATTATAACAGTTCCTAATTTAAGTACACACCCGAAGGGTAGTTCCAAAACTTAGGTATCTACGGTCGAAACAGCGACTTTCGTCCCGTTTCCGATTCGCAGAGCAATCTCAGCTTGAAGTCAGTATCCTGCTCAAAGCAGATTCTGAACATCAATACATATATTTTATGTATCACACTAAGTATTTAAAATCTAATTTCAATACTAGTAGTGAACATAACTTTGACAAACATTTTAAAGTCAGAGCCTTGCCCTTTCTTTAATTCCTTCGTGTCTGCCATATCCAAATGGTAGTCACTTTGGGATATGTCAATTATCCTTTTCAATATTTCAGAAACCTTAGGCAAGCCTTGGGTTTTAGAATATGAAACGATGTGCACCTCGTGCAACATGCCCAATTGCAAACTTTGACTTTTCACCTCTAGAATAGTCAATTAATTCTCCAAGAATTATTTATTGCAATTTAATACTTCTTAAATCTAAAATTAGATTTATGACAAGTATATTAAATTAAGCATTAAAGTTATCATCACATAAATCTTCCAAAGATTTTATGCTCTACTTATTTTGCTTAATTTTGGGCTTAATGTATATAAGTTATTTTATCAAATAAAGTAACCTATTATTTATTCCCATTTTAAATCATTTAAAAAATTTTTATCCAAGATTATATTTTAAATTTCCAACTTTTCAATTTTATCTTGATTACAATAGTCCAACTATTTAATCAACGATTAGTGGTACTATATATATTATAATGATTATAATAGTCCAACTATATAATCAAATATAATCCAAATTAATTAACCTCAATTACATTGATTACTATAATTCAATTATAAAATCAACTGTAAACTGAAATTAATTAATTCAAATATATTGATTAATATAATCCAATTATATATAATCAAGTATAATACAGTCCAACTGTTTTATTAAAACAACATTAAATATTAGTCCAACTAATACTTTTAATATATTGACGAGTGATATTTGTTTGAGCGCGTATGGCGAGTAATTGAACGAATATTGCAAATTCAATTCTTGCCTCCCACTATTTTTCGTCGAGCCTCTAACCCTCTGTCGAGTACTCGGGAAACCGTGTTTCCTAGTGGGCTAGGATCCCGTTAAATATCACACAATCTTGACTTTGGCCAACAAATTGTATGATAATCAACTAGGTAGATCTCTAAGATCAATTGGATCTCATCCAACTCCTAGATCCGGTAGGTGGACATCCAAGTCCGAAAATATATCTTATATATGCCTATATATCCAATATATAGCCTAACCATTTTCCTCTGAATCAACTAGGCCTTGGCTTTGGCACAACAAACCTAATGATCCCAGTCAAGCGTGGACCCATTGACATGGAAGCTTCGTAATCAATGTCGATGGACAATAAGTGGTCTTGACTTTGGCCAACAAACCACAACTTGGACAAGACACCAATATGGAACAAAGCCTCGTGATTCAAGCACATCTTCGACGGACAAGGGCTTGACTTTGGCCAACAACCCATGCCAATCTAGGATCTTGAGCAAGAATCACTCAATGGAAGGAAAAGACACATTATATTTGATGAGGGCTTTTCGCGTGCAAATTGGCTACCAATTTCATTATCTTTGTTAAGGTCTCATCATCATACACCCTTAAACATGCATTCTAAATACATAATAAAGCGAGTATGAAAATAAATAATAATGATATGCGGATGGATACTTAACACATTTGATCCTAGATCAAATCTCTCCCTTTCTCACTCAAGCTAGCACTTGTATTACTTCTACCCGTTACACTACACTTCTAAAGAACCTCATTTACATTGAGGGGAATAGGTGAGAAGAGAATACAAAGAGAATAAAGGTGATAAGGCTGGACACGCAGGTCCAATTTAATAAATCAATTTATTACAACAATTTCCAAAATTGCCCCACCCGACTAATATCCATCCGATATACATTATTCATTCATCACAACCACGTATTCACACAAAAGCATGCTATCAATCAATCTAATCAAATTAATTAATCTGATAATTATGTGATCATCCAATGTTCAAACAACGATTTGATTTTGATCGAGTCAAACTTGTTTTTGCGAATAAGTACTCAAAGTACGAATTCATGAATTAAATTAAACTACATCATTAAATCCAATTTAACATGTATTTAATACTAATTCTCTATTCAATTCCAAATTAAATATTACACTTTATTTAATAAACCTTTAACGACTTAAATTCCAAATTTAATCGCGTCGGGACTCAAAGCCCGATTGACGTCCAACGTCAATCCAATTCAAGTCTAATGGGCTTTAATTAATTTCTTTAAGGCGTGGGCTTCGGCAACCAAAGCCCAATCAAGGAGTAACCCCATAAGCCTAGAAATCAATTTAGGCCCATTAGGCCCAATTAAACTTTAAAGGTTTATAAGTTGCATTTGGGCTTTATGGTAGTGTTTTGGGCCCAATTGGATCCAATCCATTTGGCCTAAACCCAACTTGATAAAATCAAGCCCAATTAGCCCAATTACAACATAATAAGCCCAAATCCAATTTAAGGCCTAAATAACTAAATTACATGAATCCAATTCCGCAATTTAATTACCTAAAGTGCATTACATGATTAATCACCCAAATCAATATTTCCAAAACATGAAATTAGTCCAATTAATCATGCTCAATTTGTTGGTTTCTATTAAGGTCCCGGATCGATTATAAGCATGAAAACATTGCGAATACATATCGACGAAGTTGCGGAATACTCACATCGATCGGTTGAGACGATTTGAAGACGAATCAAGCCACAAATAGCCCACTGTTTTGGCGCCCACTGCAGCAGATTTGCTCACTGGTTTGAGCTGATTCGGGTCTCATTTCGAAGCTCCAAACTCCGTCGGATGAGTCCCGCCTCATGGGTGGACTTCCCTAACACCTTCGCAACTCTCGTAAGTGTGCTAGCACTTGAGTTTTTGCCACAAAAACTCACTCATTGCTCCCCTATTGCTCACGCCTATGAGTTGTGCAGAAGAGAGAAAAACAGCCCCTTGGGCCTGATGGATGGAGAGAAAAGGAGGAGAAGTGTTATGGTTGACTTGATAAATGAATTACCAAAAAGCTTTATATATATTTTCCAAAAATAATAAGCATTACCATTTTTATTTATCAAATAAAGTCAAATGGTAATGGCTTGCTCAACCACCAACACTATTCCAACCACACACATCAACTATTCATTTTACTTTAATAAAGTGATGTGTGTCCTTTCAATCAATCAATCACATCAATCAATCACATCACTCAAAGTGACATTTGATTTGACGCTTGATGTGACGAATGATTTGACGCTTGATGTGACTTGCGTTGCCGCACTCGAATTCGAAATACGAATGCGCTCGCAATCACACTCGGGCTCGGGTTCGCTAATTCCCAATTAGCGAGTTTTCCGTCGCGTCGTAATTAAATGATTACGCCTAGCGAATTCACTATTCACGTCGCTAACGAATTAATTATAAATTAATTCGTTCGCCCGAATTAAAATCTAATTTTAATTCCGCGTCGAAATCCAATTTCGTTTAATATATCGAATATATTAATTTACCGATTAATTCCAAATGAATCGTTATCTCTCTCTTAAGACGATATTTTATCCCAGATAAAATATCTCCGTAATTAATCCTAGATTAATTTTCTCTTTCTTCTATATAATCCCAGATTATTAATGAGTGCGAGTTATGCGTCATCGGTGCATTATCGGAAGCGACCCATGAGATCCCCGGATAATTCGGTAGTAAATACGGTCGTCGGAGTATCGAATCACGTACGTACCAAGTACTACGTTCTACCGATTTACGAGACAAGATCGGCTTCTAGCAAAGCACGAAGTCTATCCAATTCTCCGGTAATATTCTCTCAGAATATTAAGATCTATATCAATCGTAGTATACCAAGTACTGTGTATATCTGCCCAGTATCGGATAGTCACGTCCTAGGGCTGGGGCTGGATAAGTGTCTGCCCCGTCCGAAGCACATATCGGATGTCTGGTAACTAGTCTCTATAATCGGATATACATGACCTTGTCATAATATCCCGATGGTTGGCCAGCACTTAAGAGCACTAATACCGTATCCTGCGTGACATCATCTCCACTATGACTGGAGTGATACTTCCATCTTGACATCACACCCAATACTCTACGATTCTCAATATACCCAGCATCGGCGTACACAGAACCGGTTAGAGTCCTAGACGACCTCAACAAAAGTATACTGATTGTCGTAAGCATTAGCGGTGCAAGTCTCAGGTTAAGACCATACACACCTACCCTGATGTCGGACTCCCATAGACACATAGTCATAATACCAATGGGATTCCGAGGGGTCTATCCAGAGCGAAGCTGTTTCCCGTACCATCGGTGAAACACAACCTCCTATCGCACTTGCATGAGTATCCAATACCCAAATATATGAGAACTATGCCGTTGTGCCCTCACAACGCGCACAAGTGCAATACTAGCTATTCCGCATTATCGATGTCCAGTCTCGATAATACTCCGGCTAGGGATATTTAATGATTAATCCTTCGTGGACTGATACTGTCTCATATCATCTCAATCCAGGAACTAATCATAGGGAACTCTCTTCATTTATATATCTAAGGTGATCTAATCACAAATGATGAGAGTGCAATTTCCTTGTCACATAGTTAATTTGTACAACAACACTATGATCTGTACAAATAGTGACGCTATGGGTCATGTTATCCAACACAATTCATTATCATATGTCCAACACAAAAAATGAAAAAATCAAACCCATTTTACATGCTTCTAAGTCTCGGCCAAGGAAGATAATTTTTGTCTGATTTGAATTCAATCCAATTAATTCCACAATCGACATCGAATTAATATCCCGAATTGTTTCTAACTCATCCAATGAATTAAAAAACAAAATTCCAAGACTTTAAAGGGCATAATGCATTCGGCCACCTTAAGGAAATTGGGGATTTTTGTTCAATTCAAAATTCAATCCAATTAATCTTAAATTAACATCATCCTACATGATTCTAACTCATCCAATGAATCAAAATCAAAAAATTCCAAATTTCCAAATAACCCTAAAGTTTCGGCCAACACATATATTTTGGGGAAAATTATTCTAATCAATTTTCAACAAATTGGTCCAACCAAAATGCAATTCAACATGTTATAAGCATACTTAAACAATCAATTCATTCAAATCATGCTCAACACACATTTACCCAATTTTAAGCCCAAAAATTTTCATGCTCAAACCTAGGCTCTTGATGCCATTGTAGGTTTCTATTAAGGTCCCGGATCGATTATAAGCATGAAAAATGTTGCGAATACATATCGACGAAGTTGCGGAATACTCACATCGATCGGTTGAGACGATTTGGAGACGAATCAAGCCAAAAAGCCCACTGCCTTAGGCGCCCCACTGCAGCAGAATTTGCTCACTGGTTGGGCAGTTTTGGATCCAATTTTGAAGACCCAAACTTCGTCGAATGGATCCCGCCTCATTGGTGGACTTTCCTAACACCTTCGCAACTCTCGTAAGTGTGCTAGCACTTGAGTTTTTGCCACAAAAACTCACTCATTGCTCCCCTATTGCTCACGCCTGTGAGCTGTGCAGAAGAGAGAAAAACAGCCCCTTGGGCGTGTATTGTGAGAGAGAAATGGAGGAGAGAAAAAGTGTATTGGTTGATAAAAGATTTTCCAAAAACCTTTATATATTTTCCAAGAAAATACAAAGCATTTACCATTTTATTTAATAAATAAAATCAAATGGAAATGACTTTCTCAACCACCAACACTATTTCACCTAAAACCATCAACAATTCATTTCACTTTATTAAAGTGACATGTGGTCTTTCAATCAATCAATCACATCAATCAATCACATCACTCAAAGTGACATTTGATTTGACGCTTGATGTGACGAATGATTTGACGCTTGATGTGACTTGCGTTGCCGCACTCGAATTCAAAATACGAATGCGCTCGCAATCACACTCGGGCTCGGGTTCGCTAATTCCTAATTAGCGAGTTTTCCGTCGCGTCGTAATTAAATGATTACGCCTAGCGAATTCACTATTCACATCGCTAACGAATTAATTCTAAATTAATTCGTTCGCCCGAATTAAAATCCAATTTCAATTCCGCGTCGAAATCCAATTTCGTTTAATATAACGAATATATTAATTTATTGATTAATTCCAAATTAATCGTTATCTCTCTCTAGACGATATTTTATCCTAGATAAAATATCTCCGTAATTAATCCTAGATTAATTTTCTCTTTCTTCTATATAATCCCAGATTATTAATGAGTGCGAGTTATGCGTCATCGGTGCATTATCGGGAAGCGACCCATGAGATCCCCGGATAATTCGGCAGTAAATGCGGTCGTCGGAGTATCCGAATCACGTACGTACCAAGTACTACGTTCTACCGATTTACGAGACAAGATCGGCTTCTAGCAAAGCACGAAGACTATCCAATTCTCCGGTAATATTCTCTAAGAATATTTAAGATCTATATCAAGCGTAGTATACCAAGTATCGTGTATATCGGCCCAGTATCGGATAGTCACGTGCTAGGGTTGGGGCTGGATAAGTGTCTGCCCCGTCCGAAGCACATATCGGATGTCTGGTAACTAGTCTCTATAATCGGATATACATGACCTTGTTATAATATCCCGATGGCTGGCCAGCACTTAAGAGCACTAATACCGTATCCTGCGTGACATCATCTCCACTATGACTGGAGTGATACTTCCGTCTTGACATCACACCCAACACTCTACGATTTTCAATATACCCAGCATCTGCGTACACAGAACCGGTTAGAGTCATAGACGACCTCAACAAAAGTATACTGATTGTCATAAGCATTAGCGGTGCAAGTCTCAGGTTAAGACCATACACACCTACCCTGATGTCGGACTCCCACAGACACATAGTCATAATACCAATGGGATTCTGAGGGGTCTATCCAGAGCGAAGCTTTTTCCCGTACCATCGGTGAAACACAACCTCCTATCGCACTTGCATGAGTATCCAATACCCAAATATATGAGAACTATGTCGTTGTGCCCTCACAACGCGCACAAGTGCAATACTAGCCTATTCCGCATTATCGATGTCCAGTCTCGATAATACTCCGGCTAGGGATATTTAATGATTAATCCTTCGTGGACTGATACTGTCTCATATCATCTCAATCCAGGAACTAATCATAGGGACCTCTCTTCATTTATATATCTAAGGTGATCTAATCACAAATGATGAGAGTGCAATTTCCTTGTCACATAGTTAATTTGTACAACAACACTATGATCTGTACAAATAGTGACGCTATGGGTCATGTTATCCAACACGTAGATACCTAAGTTTAGGAACTACCCTTCGGGTATGTACTTAAATTAGGAACTGTTATGATGTAACTAGTTTGACTAGAGACATTATCTCTATATCAGTGTTTAATCCGTTACGGATAAAAACCTTTATATTATAGAACACTAAGTGTTTTATTATATAAAGATGATACTGAGATAAATACATTAGATGTAAATAACAGAATTTATATTTTGAATATAAATAAAATCTCAAACATATAAAATGACAAATAAATAGCTCAAATTGATTTGATCAATAGAGACTTATTTGTGGCATTGTTGTCTAGGACACAATTTAACGAGACTCGTATATCCACACTTTTGAAGAGTGGGTACTATGACTGATTTGACTATTCAAATAAGGTCTGCGAATCTAGTTTATTAGGTAAAATACCTAAAATACTATTTACTTGGTAATAGTATAAGGGCCACCGATCTGTTAGCCCTATTCGTGGTGAAGTAAGTGGGCCCATATCTAGCTAGGCTAGATGTGAACATGAATATTTCGTGACCTTAACGGATGTGGCATCACGTTATGGTTATGTGTTTCTTTTGAAGAACACAGATCGAAAACTTTTGAAGTTTCGACACGAAGTAAATAAACAGATCGGCTATAGTATTATTCCGCCACGGTAAGACCGTATTGGAAAATACTTAAGTAGTAAGTTTCATACATACATGAAAGAGTACGGTATTCTTTCATATGAGGACTCCTCCCGAGACACGTCGGTTAGACGGTGTGTCCGAACTAAAACCGAATTTTGTTGGACATGATAAGGTTTATCACGAGTCACTCTGAGCTACTGTTTCCTTCAATAGGATATGTTTAACAGTGCAAAACTTATTTAGAATAAGGTTCCATATAAATCTGTTTGACAGATGTCATATAGGATATGAACAGGGAAGAAACGAGGTTTCTCATTCCTGATAATTTGGGTATGCCAGGCATAACGTTTGGATGATACCAAACTAAAAGACCCGAAATGGATAAGTGCCAATATAGGTTATCCTAAGGGAAACCTTAAGTATAGTACTTGTAAATCTCACATGAGAACAATGTGATTGTTGCTCACCATGCGGCTTTTCCTGATAGGAATACCGATATACAGTGGTCAGTGGGAGGATAGTGATAGTCGATGAAAATCAGAGTAATACTGTTCTAGGCACGAAGTCCTTAATGGAACACCAATAGTTCATCTATGATGAATCTATACCATTAATCTTCAAATACACAAGAACTTCGTAGATCGGACAGAGTCAGAAAACAACCTAGGGTATGGGTTTCTGATCTCACCCCATAAAGATGTCAATCATATGGAGGTGTACCATCCGACTACGTTTTGAGGAAGTGATACGAGGTATCGACTCCCTATTATGGCAAAGTGCCATGAGTCCGAAATGGATTCCATGTATAACAACTATTTTGGATACTAGTTGTTGTACCACAAGGCATTGTGCCTATTGGTGCATTAAACGTCTTCAAGGAAGACATACATGGAAGGCAACATACCAACGTACAAAGCTGGGCTTTTGATGGAAAGGTATCGTTATCAACATTGTGTTAATAACGGTTCAACCTTTTACCTGTTGCCATGGTAAATCCATTTTGAAGATGTTTGAAGATAATTGTATATTTCATTTATGAAATGTGTCAGTTACAGACCAAAATCGCTTTCCTGAAAAGGAAACCTTTTTGAGGATGATTAGAACACCCTGACGATTTTGTATAACCGACAAACAAGGTTTGCGAGTTATTCGATCCATGTTTGGATTGAAGCAAGCATAAGGTTCTTGGAACTGACATTTTGAAATAATCATAATGGTTTATGATTTGACTCAAAACGAAATAATTCTTGTGTATATATATATAGAGGTTAGTGGGAGGGCACTGACAATGAAATTCCCATAAAACAATTGGTGAAAGCTTGGCTTTCATAGAGATTCTTTCAATAGAAATTCTCCGTATAATTCTGGGGAGTAACAACCTTTATTCAAGGAATAAAGATCTACTGGGATAGATTTGGAGTTGTTAACTCTCTCTGGGAAATTGTACATTTAAAATGTACTTGATAGGGTGTCTCATACGCTTCGATCATATGGAGTCACGATCAGGTCAATCCAAGTGATAGTCACTGGATTGAACATTAAGAACATCTGTTAATATCTGAGAGAACTAAAGATGTTGTCTTAAACTATGGAGAAGGACAACTTGAAGTGACTGGGATCACCGCTGCAAGTTTCCAAACAATTAAATACTGAGATACTATAAAGTTTGAACACTGGGACAGTGAGCTGGAAATATTCCGAGCAAGATAACTGTTGCCGAATAAACAACAAATGCAGATTATTGCTGCAGCTGAGGCAGCAATAGAAGCCATTTGGATCGAAAATAAATCTAATTGGATTAGATATAGTTCTTTTAGCAGTGAGCTGGGCGTCAGCACAGGCTAAGGAATTAAAGGTCTCATCGACGATCCAGATATATACTTCTATATCATATGATTCGTTCGGATCATACATCGTGGCGATGTGATGATCGTGTAAATCGCGTCAGACGATAATCAAGCAAATCCGCTGACGAAAATCTTTCCTTAGCAGTTTGAGTGAACCGTACATAGTTCGGGTGTAGGACACTTGAGTGACTCGCTATGTGCCAAGTGGGAGATTGTTGGACAAAATGACACATAGCATCACTATTTGCACAGATCATTGTGTTGTTGTAGCAAATTAACTATGTGACAAGGAAATTGCACTCTCATCATTTGTGATTAGATCATCATAGATATATAAATGAAGAGAGGTCCCTGTGATTAGTTCCTGGATTGAGAATGATATGAGACAGTATCAGTCCCCGAAGGATTAATCATTAAATATCCCTAGCCGGAGTATTATCGAGACTAGACATCGATAATGCGGAATAGGCTAGTATTACACTTGTGTTCGTTGTGAGGGCACAACGGCATAGTTCTCATATATATAAGTATTGGATACTTATGCAAGTGCGATAGGAGGTCGTGTTTCACCGATGGTACGGGAAACAGCTTCACTCTGGATAGACCCTTCGGAATCTCATTGGTATTATGACTATGTGTCTATGGGAGGCCGAAATCAAGGTAGGTGTGTATAGTCTTAACCTGAGACTTACATCGCTAATACTTACGATAATCGATAGGCTTTGGTCTTGGTGGTACAGGGCTTTAACCGGTTCTGCGTACACCACTTCTGGGTTTATCAGAGAGTCGTAGTGTATTGGGTGTGATGTCGAGACGGAAGTATCACTTCAATCATAGTGGAGATGATGTCACGCAGGATACGGTACTAGTGCTCTTGAGTGATGCGCATCCAATCAGGATATTGTGACCAGGTCAGGAATATCCGATTATAGAGACTATGTTACCAGACATCCGATATGTGCTTCGGACGGGGTAGACACTTATCCAGCCCCAGCCCTAGCACGTGATTATCCGATACTGGGCTGATATACACAATACAATCGTATACTACGCTTGATAACAGATCTTAATATTCTTAAATGAATATGACCGGAGAATTTGGTAGACATCGTGCTTTGCTAGGAGCCGACCTTGTCTCGTAAATCAGTAGAACGTAGTACTTGGTACGTACGTGATTCGGATACACCGACGACCGTATTTACTGCCAACGTATCCGGAGATCTCATGGGTCGCTTCCCGATAATCCACCGATGACGCATAACTCGCACTCTTGAATAATCTGGGATTATATAGAAGAGAGAGAAAATTAATCTAGGATTAATTACGGAGATATTTTATCTAGGATAAAATATCGTCTTGAGAGAGATAACGATTAATTTGGAATTAATCGATAAATTAATATATTCGATATATTAAACGAAATTAGATTTCGACACGGAATTAAAATTAGATTTTAATTCGGGCGAACGAATTAATTTAGAATTAATTCGTTAGCGACGTGAATAGTGAATTCGCTAGACGTAATCATTTAATTACGACGCAACTGAAAGTTCTCTAATTGAGAATTAGCGAACCCGAGCCCGAGTGTGATTGCGAGCGCATTCGTATTTCGAATTCGAGTGCGGCATCGCAAGTCGCATCAAGCGTCAAATCATTAGTCGCATCAAGCGTCAAATCACTTGTCACTTTGAGTGATGAGACTTGACAACATGTCACTTTATTAAAGTGACTTGATGTGAATGGTGATGGACTTGACATAAAGTGTAAAAGCATTTTGGAGGGAAAAGCTTTAAGTTTTGGCTCCAAATTTCATTTGATAAATTGGATTTAATTAAATGAAATTGATTATTTATTTTGGAAAATATATAATCAAAAGTTTTTACACATTTTTTATTAAGTCAAAAAAAACAATTCTCTCTCTCACGCCAAAATAGTGGCTTTGCTCACTGGTTTTGAACATCATTTGGGCGTGACATATAGGGAAGCAAGAGTGGATTTTCATGGTGGAAATCCAAGTGCTAGCACACTTACGAGTCTTGCGAAGGTGGTAGGGAGGTTCGACCATGAGGCGGGACTCATCCGACGGAGTTTGGAGCTTCGAAATGAGACCCGAAACTGCCCAACCAGTGAAGTGAATTGCTGCAGTGGCGCCACCAAAACAGTGAGCTTTGTGGCTTCAATCGTCTTCAAATCGACTCAACCGACCGATGTAAGTATTCCGCTATCTTCGTTGGTGTATTCACGCATTATTTCATGTCTTGTTTGATCTTGGGACCTAGATAATAACCAACACCATCATCACTATTTTTACATTTCTATCATCAAATAACATCCAATCCTCATCAATCCTATTTTAACTATAATACCTAGGGTTTCCATAATTCGGATCTTTCCAAAAAGAAACTCAATCCATGCTCAATGCTATCAAGACACCCTCCAAAATGCATGCTAAAAATACTTCCAATGCCAATTAAGCAAATCCAAACTCTAGGGTAAGCAAGATACGAATTTGGGGATTTGATTTCTTTGCCCAAAATTGAAAATTAATGAAAGAGAGAGTGTTAGAAACTTACTTGCATGAAAGAATTCTTGGCATCATCAATTTTCCTTCTCTATTGGCATGAGAAAATAGAGAAATATTTTGATTAATTTGGGTCTAAATTCGTGCCTTAAAGGAGAAGACGAGATGATGAATAATATTTTCTATTTATAATGCAAAGGGTTGGTTTTTATTTGCAAATGAGTGGTCCAAAACTTGCCACATCACCCAATTCTAGATAATTCTCGAATTTTACTATAGCTGTCATGGAATTTACTATTTTTGACATACTTCTGATTCGAATTTGGAAAATATCCAATGCAAAGTTTGTAGGAATCAGTCGTATCTTCCGAAAATATAAAATTCATAAAAATTGGAGATTGTATGAAAGGTTATAGCCCAAATACTAAGAGCTGTTCGGAGTGGAACTGGAAGTCAATTTCATATCGGAACTGTAAAGGATACCTCAAATGTCTAAAATGTAATTCCACGAGCACATACACACTTGAAAATGATTTATATCATGTATCAAGCCACCTATAATATAGTAGTCATCAGAAATATCGGGGTGTTACATTCGACCTGCATGCCATCGTCAATAATTGTTGAACGTTAGATGCAAGTATATCAAAATTATCTACCACCTACACACAGTATGAGTGTTATTCGGAAACCTAATCGTTATCTAGGAATTAGAGAGGCACAAGTTGTCACATCCAGCGATGGTGTAGATGATCCATTGACCTACCACAAAGCAATGGATGATCCGGATAAAGATGAATTGTTCAAAGCCATGAATCTCAAGATGGAGTCGATGTACTCCAATTCAGCCAGAGAATTTATAGACCAACCTGATATGGTAAAACTCAAAGGTTGCAAGTGGATCTATAAAAGAAAGAAGGGAGCAGATGGGAAGGTACATACCTTCAAGGGTAGGCTAGTGACCAAAAAATAGACCCAGAAAAAGGGATTCGACTATGATGAGACTTCTCGCGCAAACGTGGTCATGCTTAAATCCATCCCAGCTGCACTCTTCTCTCCATTGCTGCATATTTGATTATGAAATTTGGCAAATAGACGTCAAAACTAGATTCTTTGAATGGAAACCTTTGTTGGTTTCTATAATATGTCCCAAACAAAGATTAAGCATGTGAAATACTATAAAGAATATATATTTAAACATGAAGTATGGCGGAATCATACTTACAATGCCTTGTGATGAAGTAGAAGATCAAATGGTAGAAGCTCCAAGTGGTGGAGGATTCGGCCAAGAGGAGGAAGAAGACTTGAAGCTCCAAGCTTTTGTATTCCAAGCTCTTTGATGGTTTCCCTATCACCTCTTTTGATCCTTGCTTGTGCTAGCAAAAATGGAGAATGGAAGATCAAATCTTCCTTGCCCTTCAATGGAGAATTTTCGGCAATTTGAGAGAGAAGAGAGAATTGTGTGATTGATTAATTTTGGTATTACCAAAAATCAATTTATATTTATGTTATAATTTATTAAATTAATAATAAATCTATGACATAAACCATGCAATGGCTTAGAGTGTCAAACACTCAAACTCCATGCAATGCCTTTGAGTGAAATGCACACTATCACCATGCAATGCCTTAGAGTGTTTTATACACTATTAACATGCAATGCCATATCAATGACAAGTGTCATGTGGGCCCCACACGTTTCCCAATAAAAGTGGGCCCACGTCCACTCACGCGTTCGGGTTCGATATTTCCGAAATACCGAGCTAGCGTCGCGACGTTAATTAAATCGGATTTAAATAAATAATCGCTCCTAGCGAAATTATTATTTACGTCGCTTACGAATTAATTCTAAATTAACTCGTATGCCCGAATTAAAATCTAATTTTAATTTCGCGTCGAAATCGAATTTCGATTATTATATCGAATATAATAATTATATCGATTAATTCCAAATTAACCGTTCTCTCTCTCTAAATAAGGCACTTTATCCGAGATAAAGTTTCTCCGCAATTAATCCAAGATTAATTAAGTAATTCGAATCAAATATCATAGGTGAATCTTCAGGAAGCGACCCAAGAGATCTCCGGATATTTTGGCAGTAAATACGGTCGTCGGATAATCCGAACACGTACGTACCTCGTACTACGTCTTTACCGATTTACAAGACAAGGTTGGCTTCTAGCAAAGCGCCATGCCTACCCAATTCTCCAGAAATATTCTTATAGGAATATAAGATCTGTATCAGGCGTAGTATACCGTAGTATTGCGTACATCGATCCAGTATCGGATGATCACATGCTAGGCCTGGGGCTGGAGATGTGTCTGCCCCGTACGAAACATATATCGGACATCAAGCAACTAGTCTCTTTAAATCGGACAATCCTGACCTTGTCATATTGTCCCGACGGTTGCAACCTTTTATAGAGTACTAGTTCTGTGCCCTGCGTGATCATCACCTCCATATGTCTGAAGCGATACTACTTCCATCTTGACATCACATCCAGTACACTACGATTCTCGATAAACCCAGAAGAGGTGTACACAGAACCGGTTAAGGTCCCCAACCACCAAAACTAAAGTTTACCGATTGTCGCAAGTACTAGCGATGTAAGTCTCAGGTTAAGACCATATACACCTACCCTGATGCGGCCTCCCATAGACACGCAGACATACTACCAATGGGATTCCGCGGGGTCTATCCAGAGCGAAGCTGTTTTCCGTACCATCGGTAAAACACAACCTCCTATCGCACTTGCATAAGTATCCAATACTTAAATATATGAGAACTATGCCGTCGTGCCCTCACAACGTGCACAAGCGCAATACTAGTCTATTCCGCATTATCGATGTCCAGTCTCGATAATACTACGACTAGGGATATTTAATGATTAAACCTTTGGGGACTGATACTGTCTCATATCATTCTCAGTCCAGTACTAATCATATGGACTTTCGCCATTTTTAAAGTCAAAGTAAATAATTACAAAACGGCAAAAGGCAATTTCATTATCACATAGTTAATTTTGTACAATAATACAATATCATTTACAAACAGTGACGCTATGGGACATAATGTCTAACAATCTCCCACTTGGCCTATAGCCAGTCACTCAAGCATCTAATACCCGAACTATGTATGTGTCGTTCAAAAACTTGCTGTAGAACAGCTTTCGTCAGCGGATCTGCAATGTTATCATCTGATGTGACCTTCTCGACTTTTACATCGCCACGATGTATGAATCTCCCGAATCAGATGGTAACGTCGAAGAACATGCTTGGACCGTTGATGAGACCTTGGTTCCTTAGCCTGTGCTATGGCCCCGTTATTGTCACAATACAATGGAACGGGCTCTGCTGCTAACGGAACTACTCCTAATCCAATTAGGAACTTTCGGATCCAAACTGCCTCCTTTGCTGCTTCAGATGCAGCGATGTACTCCGCTTCTGTTGTTGAATCGGCAACAGTATCTTGCTTGGAAGATTTCCAGCTCACTGCTCCGTTATTCAAGCAAAAAATGTACCCGGATTGCGACTTGTAGTCATCCTTGTCGGTTTGGAAACTTGCATCGGTATACCCAGATACCGCAAGTTCTCCACCTCCATAAATTAAGAAAGCATCCTTAGTTCGTTTAAGATACTTAAGGATATTCTTAACTGCTATCCAGTGACCTTCACCTGGATCGGCCTGATAGCGACTGCACATGCTCAAAGCATATGAGACATCAGGTCGTGTACATATCATGGCATACATGATCGATCCGACTGCCGAGGCGAACGGTATCCGACTCATGTGGTCTCTCTCTTCCTGAGTCTTAGGACACATGTCCTTAGACAGAGAGGTACCTCGTACCATTGGAACCAATCCCCTCTTGGATTGTTCCATGTTGAATCTCTTCAACACTTTATCAATGTATGTACTCTGGGAGAGTCCAAGCAGCTTTCTAGATCTATCCTGTAGATCTTTATTCCAAGAATAAAGGCTGCTTCTCCCAGATCTTTCATGGAGAATTTTAATGAAAGCCAAGCTTTCACCGACGTTAGCATGGGAATGTCATTGCCTATAAGCAATACGTCGTCGACATAAAGGACAATAAAAGTAAGTGCTCTCCCACTAACCTTCTTGTATACACAAGGGTCATCTGCGTTTTGCACGAAATCATATTCCTTTATGATCTCATCAAAACGCTGATTCCATGACCGTGATGCTTGCTTCAATCCATAAATGGATCGATTTAACTTACAAACCTTGTTTGCAAGTCTAGGTACGATAAAACCGTCAGGCTGTTGCATATAAACATCCTCCAAAAGGTTTCCGTTAAGGAAAGCGGTTTTAACGTCCATCTGCCATATCTCGAAGTCGAAATATGCAGCTATTGCAAGCATTATCCGAATGGATTTAATCATGGCAACGGGTGAGAAGGTTTCGTCATAATCAATACCATATTGTTGACGATACCCCTTCGCTACAAGCCTAGCCTTGTACGTTTGTACGTTGCCATCCATGTCGGTCTTCTTCTTGAAGATCCATCTGCATCCAATAGGCTTTACGCCTTCTGGTGCATCAACCAGTGTCCAAACTTGGTTGGCGTACATGGAATCCATCTCGGACTTCATGGCCTCTTGCCATAAAGCGGAATCGATATTTTGTATCGCTTCCTCATACGTAGCCGGCTCATTATCCTCAATAAGATTAATATCTATATGAGGTGAGATCAGGAACCCATACCTCTCAGGTACTGTTCTGACTCTCTCCGACCTACGCGGTCCTTGTGTATGTGAAGTTTGTGGTACAGACTCATCCCGGACGGTCTGTTCTTGTTCCGTCGTTGATTCATTGCCAGGAACAGTATCACTACGATCTTCATCGAGTTCTACTTTCCTCCCACTTACCACTGCATTTAGGAATCCTTCTCAAGGAAAACCGCATGTAGAGCAACAAATACTTTGTTCTCTTGTGGGTAATAGAAGTAATATCCTTTGGTTTCCCTAGGATATCCAACGAAAAGGCATTTATCAGATTTGGGTTCAAGTTTGGTACCTTCCAAACGTTTAACATATGCCCAGCATCCCCAAATCTTCAGGAAAGAGAAACCTGGTTTCCTTCCTGTCCATATCTCATATGGAGTCTGTTCAACAGACTTCGACGGTACCTTATTCAAAATAAGTATAGCACTGTTTAATGCGTATCCCCAGAAGGATATTGGTAGCTCAGTGCGACTCATCATTGACCTTACCATGTCCAACAAGGTGCGGTTTCTCCGTTCGGACACACCGTTAATTGCGGTGTTCCAGGAGGAGTCCACTGTGAAAGAATACCATATTCTTTCAAGTAATCTTGAAACTCATAACTTAAGTATTCGCCACCACGGTCTGACCGTAATGTCTTAATACTCTTCCCTGTTTGTTTCTCCACTTCGTGTCGAAACTCTTTGAATTTCTCAAAAGTTTCCGACTTGTGTCTCATAAGATACACATAACCGTAACGAGATGCATCATCTGTAAAGGTTACGAAGTAGTGAAATCCACCTCTAGCCTGGCTAGACATGGGCCCGCATACGTCAGTATGAACGAGAGCTAACAGTTCTGTGGCACGTTCACCTTTACCGCTAAAAGGTGATTTAGGCATTTTGCCTAAAAGACAAGATTCGCAGACGTCATATGAATTGGGATCAAATTCGTCCAAGTACCCACTCTTTGAAAGTGTGGATATGCGAGTCTTGTTGATGTGTCCCAGACGACAATGCCACATATAAGCTTCATCTTTTAGATTACTCCTTTTGAGCCTTTTGTTTGTCATTTTAGGAGATTCATTTATATTCAAAATATAAAGACCGTTATTTGCAACAGCTGTGCAAATTTCTGCATCATTCAGATATAAATAACACCCAGTGTTTCTGAATACAAAAGTGTAACCCTGCTGGGTTAACAAGGATACAGATATAATATTCCTAGTTAAACTAGGTACAAAATAACAGTTCAAAAGTTTAAGTACATGCCCTGAGGGCAGTCTAAAACAAAAGTCCCTACGGCCAAAACAGCAACTGGTGTTCCGTTTCCGACCCGTAGATCCATCTCCCCTGACGCCAGCACCCTGCTATCATGCAGATCCTGCACATCAGTACAAATATGAGCACCACAACCAGAATCAAAAATCCAATTTTTAAAACTAGAAGTATTCATATTTATCTCAATGACAAACATACCAGAGGCGATAGCCTTGCTAGCCTTGATATCCTCCCTCTGCCCAATGCCCATTCGGCAGTCACGTTTCCAGTGACCCCTCTTGCCGCAGTTTAGGCAGATGTCGCGAGATTTGTCCTTTGGCTTCCTAGAAGCCACTGTCAACTTGCCTTTGCCCTTCTTCTTGAACTTTTCTTCCTCGCACCTCCAATTGCCTTGGGCCCGGCCCTTGGCGCATGAGAGGTCGATGCATAATGCGCCTCGCGCTTGCTCCCCTTTAGGAGTTCCTTTTCGGACTCCTTCAGTACGGACAACAACTCTCCGAGAGTGTCGTCAGTATCCATCAACTTGTAGTTGACTATGATTTGTTTCCAAGTATCAGGAAGTGACTGCAAGATCATATCTATAGTCAGATCAGCCTCCAAGACTATTCCCATATTGGCCAACTCATCAATATCGGCAATCATTTGAGCCCCATGGGCTTCAACTGATGCGCCATCTGTCATCCGGGAGCGGAAGAGTTTCCTTACTAGCTCGTACCTCTTCATCCGCTTATTGGTGCGGTGAAGATCACGCAATCTTGCCATCATGTTATAGGGATCCAAGTCCCTATTCTGGCGTCTGAAATGCTGAGTCATTGCAGCTAGCATAACTGACTGAGCTTGGTCACAATCATCACTATGAGTTTTCCATAACTCTAGCTCCAGTGGCTCAGTGGGTTTAGGCGGGAGAGGTCTCTGAATAGTATACAGTATCCTCTCAGCCCCAAGCACTATCTTGAGGTTCATTCCCAGTCGGCAAAGTTTGTCCCTTTGAAGACATTATCGCCCATGATTATGTCGCGGATATTACCTTTGCCAGTCATCTTGACAACTATAGTCCAACTATAAAGTCAACGATGTTATGGGTACAGTCAAACTGTTACATATAAAAATAACAATATATTAGTCCAACTAATTATTTAAAATATTGACGAAATAATTTTGAAAGACGCGTAAGGCTAAATATCTGAATGAAATTGCAAATTCAATAATAGCCTCCCACTATTTTCTTCAAGTTTCTAACCCTCTGTAGAGAACTCGGGAAATCGAATTTCCTAGTGGGCTAGGATCCCGTCAAATAACACACAACCTTGACTTTGGCCAACAAGTTGTATGATATTTAACTAGGTAGATCTCGAAGATCAATTGGATCCCATCCAATTCCTAGATCCGGTAGGTGGACATCCAAGTCCGAAACATATATATCTAATACATATGTCAATGCATCTAATACATTTTCCTAACCATTTCCTCTGAATCAACTAAGCCTTGGCTTTGGCACAACAAACCTAATGATTCCAGTTAAGCGGGACCCATTGACAAGGAAAATTTCGTAATCAATGTCGATGGACAAGAAGTGATCTTGACTTTGGCCAACAAATCACACTTGGACAGGACACCGATGTGTAACAAAATTCTCATGATTCAAACACATCCTTAATTGACAAAGGTCTTGACTTTGGCCAACAAACCAATGCCAATTTCGGATCTTGAGAAAGAATCATTCAACGGAAGGAAAATCGCTTAATATTGTTTGAGGGATTTTTGCGTAATTGGCAACCAATTAATTTATCTTTGTTAGGTCTCATCATCATACACCCTTAAGCATGCTTCTAAAACATCATAAAGCGCGTAAAGTAAAATAATAGTGATATGCGGATGGATATATAAACAACTTGTTCCTAGAACAAATCACTCCCTTTCCTCTCCCCGTTAGCACTATTCTACTTCTACCCAATTACATAATACAATAAGAGAAACCTCATTTACATTGAGGGGAATTAGGTGAGAAGGGAATACAAAGAGATAAAGAGATAAGGCTGGACACGCAGGTCCAATTTATAAATTCCAAATTTACAATAATTTCTAAAATTACCCTTTCCCTTCTAATATCCATCCGATATAACTATTCATTCATCACAACATATATATTCAAACAAGACATGCTTTTACAACCAATCTAATCCAATTAATTAGTCTTTGTTAAAGTGATCATCCAATGTTCAAACAACGGTTTGATTTTGCGCGAGTCCAACTCGATTGAGAATAAGTACACAAGGTACGAATTCGCGAATTATATCGAACTACTTATTAAATCTTATTTAATTCGTATTCAATACTAATTCAATTATTTAATTCCAAATTAAATGTTTACACTTTAATGTGCTTTAAGAGTTAGATTCTAAATCCAATTCTATTGGGTCTCAAAGCCCAACTAACATCCAATGTTTAATTTAATTCGAGTCAAATGGGCTTTCAATTGATTTATTAAGGCTTGGGCTTTGGTCAATGTGGGTCATACCCAATTACCAAGCCCAAATAAGGAATCACCCTTAAGTGCCATAAAACCAATTTCAAGCCCATAAGGCCCAATTAAATTATTAAAGCCCATTAATTAAATTTTAATATTCCAAACATTAAAATCCAATTAATTAAAGTGTAATACCAAGATTAATACATTAAATCAAATATTTCAAAAATACCCATTTAATTTATTAATCATGTATTTTGCAAAATAAATGTCCAACATTAATTTTATCAAAAAATCAACTCCATTTCATGTCCTTGTTGATTCGGCCAAGGTGAGTTTTTTTGTGTCGATTTGTTTTTCAATCCGATTGAATTACTAATCTACGTCCCGTATACGTTCTAAGTCATCCAATGAACTTAAACACAAAAAATTCCAATACATCAAATGCAATTACATTCGGCAAGGTCAAAATATTGGGGAAAAATCATCCAATGCATTTTTCATAAAATTGATTTCATGTATCATCATTCTATATACATGTAAGCATTCTTATTAATCAAATTTCACAAGAACATGCTTTTATCAATTTCACCATATCATTCGGCCAAGGTCAAGATATTGGGGAAAAATCATCCAATGCATTTTTCATAAAATTGATTTCATGTATCATCATTCTATATACATGTAAGCATTCTTATTAATCAAATTTCACAAGAACATGCTTTTATCAATTTCACCATATCATTCGGCCAAGGTCAAGATATGGGGGAAAAATCATCCAATGCATTTTTCATAAAATTGATTCCATGTATCATCATTCTATATACATGCAAGCATACTTATTAATCAAATTTCATAAGAACATGCTTCAATCAATTTTCACACCCATTCGGCCAAGGCATATATTGGGGGAAAAAAACATCCAATGCATTTTTCATAAAATTGATTTCATATTATGTCATTTAACATAGATATAAGCATACTCATTCATCAAATTTCACAAGAACATGCTTCAATCAATTTTACCCAAATTTTAACCTAAAGAATTTCATGCTTAACCTAGCTCTGATACCATTGTTGGTTTCTATAATATGTCCCAAACAAAGATTAAGCATGTGAAATACTAAAAGAATATATATTTAAACATGAAGTATGGCGGAATCATACTTACAATGCCTTGTGATGAAGTAGAAGATCAAATGGTAGAAGCTCCAAGTGTGGAGGATTCGGCCAAGAGGAGGAAGAAGACTTGAAGCTCCAAGCTTTTTATTCCAAGCTCTTTGATGGTTTCCCTATCACCTCTTTTGATCCCTTGCTTGTGCTAGCAAAAATGGAGAATGGAAGATCAAATCTTCCTTTGCCCTTCAATGGTGAAGTTTCGGCAATTTGAGAGAGAAGAGAGAATTGTGTGATTGATTTATTTTGTATTACCAAAAATCAATTTATATTTATGTTATATTTTATTAAATTAATAATAAATCTATGACATAAACCATGCAATGGCTTAGAGTGTCAAACACTCAAACTCCATGCAATGCCTTTGAGTGAAATGCACACTATCACCATGCAATGCTTAGAGTGTTTTATACACTATTAACATGCAATGCCATATCAATGACAAGTGTCATGTGGGCCCCACACGTTTCCCAATAAAAGTGGGCCCACGTCCACTCACGCGTTCGGGTTCGATATTTCCGAAATACCGAGCTAGTGTCGCGACGTTAATTAAATCGGATTTAAATAAATAATCGCTCCTAGCGAAATTATTATTTACGTCGCTTACGAATTAATTCTAAATTAACTCGTACGCCCGAATTAAAATCTAATTTTAATTTCGCGTCGAAATCGAATTTCGATTATTATATCGAATATAATAATTATATCGATTAATTCCAAATTAACCGTTCTCTCTCTCTAAATAAGGCACTTTAATCCGAGATAAAGTTTCTCCGCAATTAATCCAAGATTAATTAAGTTCGAATCAAATATCATAGGTGAATCTTCAGGAAGCGACCCAAGAGATCTCCGGATATTTTGGCAGTAAATACGGTCGTCGGATAATCCGAACACGTACGTACCTCGTACTACGTCTTTACCGATTTACAAGACAAGGTTGGCTTCTAGCAAAGCGCCATGCCTACCCAATTCTCCAGAAATATTCTTATAGGAATATAAGATCTGTATCAGGCGTAGTATACCGTAGTATTGCGTACATCGATCCAGTATCGGATGGTCACATGCTAGGCCTGGGGCTGGAAATGTGTCTGCCCCGTACGAACATATATCGGACATCAAGCAACTAGTCTCTTTAAATCGGACAATCCTGACCTTGTCATATTGTCCCGACGGTTGCAACCTTTTATAGAGTACTAGTTCTGTGCCCTGCGTGATCATCACCTCCATATGTCTGAAGCGATACTTCCATCTTGACATTACATCCAGTACACTACGATTCTCGATAAACCCAGAAGAGGTGTACACAGAACCGGTTAAGGTCCCCACCACCACACCAAAACTAAAGTTTACCGATTGTCGCAAGTACTAGCGATGTGAGTCTCAGGTTAAGACCATATACACCTACCCTGATGCGGCCTCCCATAGACACGCAGACATACTACCAATGGGATTCCGCGGGGTCTATCCAGAGCGAAGCTGTTTTCCGTACCATCGGTAAAACACAACCTCCTATCGCACTTGCATAAGTATCCAATACTTAAATATATGAGAACTATGCCGTCGTGCCCTCACAACGTGCACAAGCGCAATACTAGTCTATTCCGCATTATCGATGTCCAGTCTCGATAATACTACGACTAGGGATATTTAATGATTAAACCTTGGGGACTGATACTGTCTCATATCATTCTCAGTCCAGGTACTAATCATATGGACTTTCGCCATTTATATAAGTCAAAGTAAATAATATTACAAAACGGCAAAAGGCAATTTCATTATCACATAGTTAATTTTGTACAATAATACAATATCATTTACAAACAGTGACGCTATGGGACATAATGTCTAACAACCTTGATAAGTGTATTTATATAGTACAATCAGATGGGTTCGTAGCCCACGGTCAATAGTAAAAGGTTTGCAAGCTGTAAAGGTCTATCTATGAACTCAAGTAGGCATCTCGATCTTGGAACATAAGATTTGATATCACGATCAAGTCTTATGATTTTGAGTAGAACATCGATGAGCCTTTTGTATACAAGCTTGTCGTTGATGGTAATGTGATTTTTCTCATTTTTTACGTCGATGATATTTTACTCATTGGGAATGATGTAAAAATATTATCGGATGTGAAATCTTGGCTATCTAACCAATTCCAAAAGAAATATTTGGGAGAGGCCACTTATATACTTGGGATCCAATTTCTTTAGGATCGGAAGAGACGATTGTTAGCTATGTCTCAAACATCCAATATCAACAAGATCCATGTTCGATTTGGGATGCAGAATTCCAAGAAAGGCAATTTACCTTTCCAATATGGAATTCATTTGGTGAAGGAACAGTCTCCTAAGATACCTCAAGGAGTTGAGGAAATAAAACACATCACATATGCCTCGGCAATTGATAGTCTCATGTATGTTTTGTTACATGAGACTAGCCATCTATTTTTCAGTGGGAGTAGTAAGTAGGTTTCAGTCTAACACAGGGTTAGATCATTAGGTGGTTGTGAAACACATTCTCAAATATCATAGGAGAATGAGAAATTATATGGTTGTATATTCTGGTGAGGATATAATCCTTAAGGGAAATACAGACTTTGATTTTCAGACTGATTTTAATTCTAGGAAATCAATATCTGGATCAGTGTTTACGTTACCTGGTTGGGCCATTTTATGGAGGAGCATAAAGCTATCTTGTATTACTGGAGGCTGAGTATATAGTAGCTTGTGAAGCAGATACAGAAGCAGTCTGACTCTAGAAATTCTTGGGAGATCTGGAAGTTGTTATAGAAATGGATAAACCACTCACACTTTATTGCGATAATAGTAGTGCGGTGGTGAATTCCAAAGAACCAAGAAGCCACAAAAGGGGAAAGAATATAGAGAGGAAATATCATCTCACCGGGGAGACAATGCAAGGAGGAGACGAATCTGTCATAAAGATTGCATCCACAGAGAACCTGGTTGATATGTTTACAAAGATCTTGTCGATTTTAGTGTTTGAAGGTCACCTATAGGGTCTAAGATTACGTGATATGTCCCATTTGCTATAGTGCTAGTGGGAGATTGTTGGGATATATGTCTTAGAGCTTCATGTAATGGTAAACAAAAATTTTTTGTTTGAAATAAACAATGCATTATTCATTTATCAATTATTTTTATTTAAATCGCATATTATAAAATTTCTAGTTTACCCTATTGTTAATGATATCTCCTTAATATAAACTAATGAGAACCCTCCATATATGTTCATAAAAAAAATTGCAATCTTTGCCACAGATATTGATATAAGCATCACAATTGATACCATGTTAAGAAAAAATAACGGAAAATATTTCCTAAGAGATACTGAATGGTTAACACCATAAATAAAAATCGGACAATTGAGCATAGACAAATGTCATCTTGTAAAGGTAGCCTATTAGCCCTTTAGTCTAGTTGCTCGAAGAAATGGGGAACGAGTGGCGTTGGCGGCAGCCAAGCACTCGCAAGAAGCGCATGGCTTGGGTGGGCTGTGTGTGTGGACAGTTGGTGTTGTCTTAAGGAAGTGTTGCTAACACATTAGGCAGTTGGTGCGTCTTAAGGGAGTGTTGCTGAGATATTAGGCGGTTGGTGCTGTCCGTAGGGAGTTGATGATTCTTGGGCAAGGCAGTTGCGTGCACATGCAAGGCAGTTGTGTATGGGAGATGGCTTCACATGCAGCGTACATGCGAGGCGGTTGTCCGTAAACAGTTTACACACACTTGCAAGGCAGTTGGCGTACACATGCAAGGGAGTTTACTTCACATACAGAACACATGGGGCAGTTGCGGGGAAAACTACTAATAACCGTGGCCAGTTGGGAAACGTGTGTTGAAATTCGGTTGAGGTTTTTGTGTGTGTGTATGTGTAAACTTCCTAGAGTAGTTGGGATGTAACTGTTGTGTGATTAGTTGGCTGGTGCCTATTGGGCGAGCGCACCCTAGGGCAGTCAGGGTGTCACTGCCGCTAGTATATATTGTATTTGTGAAGAACATGCAAGGAAGAGAGAGCATAGTGCGTAGGTGCGCAAGACTGAATGTTCATTGTGAGTCCTTACATGTTTTAAGCAAGGGTCCTTGTATTTACTTTGGTGAGTAATAAAAAGGTTGGGCGAGTTTACCTGTAAAGCTTTGTGTTTCTTGTATTTACTTGATGTTTGGTTGGCTTGTGTGCTTTACTGTGAGGGTGTGTGTGATAGGGTTTTATGGCGAAAATCCGGTAACGGACCGGAATAGTGGAAAATCAAAATTTTTTGATTTCAAAATTTTTCTTGAATCATTAAATAAACTTATTTATTTAATTATCCAACTATCCAATTATCAAATTATCAAATTCTGAAAAATTACACAATAGATCAAATTTCTTGGTAATTACCGAATTGCCCCATAACTTTACAAATTGATCAATTTTGTCCAAAAATTATCAAATACAATTTTAGATGATTCTAAATCATTTCTAAAATGTTTTTCAAAATATCCAAAACATCAAAATAAGATTTCACACAAATCCCCAATTTTTTGCTAATTGCCGAGAGCACCCTACATTTTCGGTTTATTGCATTTTGGTCCCTTTTTGTTCAAATGATGCCAAGATCAAATCCAATCAACCCAAAAATTTACATGCATCATATACACTCCATAATACATCACATATATGAAAAGCCTCAAATTTGGAGAGGGTTATAAACCCTAATTTTTCAATTTTATCAAATTGACAAATTTTACCAAATCTTTAAAATCCAACACTTCAATCCATTCAATACTTCACCAAACAAGACTCACCACTTTGAAATAACTCTAGAACAATTATAGGTCACCAAGGAGTGGCTCAACAACTCTAGAATGACAACTTGATTTCCAAAGAATCAAAAGTAAGCCTTTAAAACCATTTTAAGCTTACTTACATGCATCAATCTTTCATTCAAGTTCACAACCAAATAAACACAAACTATAAGAGATGAGAGAACATCAAAGCAACACAAAATGATGCCAAGCATGTTAGAAACTATTTTCATATTGAAGACTTTAAAGAAATACTTACAAAAACCAAAGATTTCTAAGCCTTTTCCTTTAGCCTTCAAACTTTGCTCTCAACTTTTTTATATGTTTATTTTGTGTATATGAACTTATGAAAACCTAAAATGAAACAAAACAATATATACCTACAATTTTGCACATGGCCGAATTTTGGTATATAACAAATATCTAGATATTTTCAATTTGTTTCATTAAAGTAAGCTTTTTCAACTTGCAAGCTTAATCATCAAACCATTTAATGAATTTCTTAAAGTCAAATAAAGCAACTAAAAGCATTTCCTTAATCATCACAACTTTAAGATATTTATATTTTAATTAATTTAATCATTTAACAATTAAATAATTAAATAATTATTTAAATATAAATATATTAAATATATGTATTATATTTACATTAAATATCAAATATATTTACATTAAATATATATATATATATATATATATATATATATATATATATATATGATATTAGTCAAATATCTCAATTTGACAATTAATTAATGTGTATTTGATAAAATCTATCATTAAATGCAAATACATAAAAATTAAGAAATGACTATTGGGTCCCTTCACATGTACTTTTGCGTTTAACCTTTAAACGACTTATAAATAATCGGTATTATTTATAAATGTTGCCCTAGTGCTCTACGAGTATATTTCATTAGTGAGACTCTCTAGATTCAGGCATATCCATCACAAAATCCAATTTCGTGTCCATAATTTACCCACCCGTAAATTATGATGACCACGAATAAACTCGCTGAATCATACAGGTCGAGGTCATGGCAAATGTATAATTCTTCTGTCACAGGTATCCGGATATATCCCAGAGATATAGATGTAAACATCAAATCTCTATAGGGATTATCTCGTCGACGTCTCTATTAGCAATCTAAAAAAGAGAACACTTAGAACTGATTTCTAACGTGTACCACAGGCCCATGGTTTTTTTTTTAATCTGATTGCTAATCATGTATGGACTACCTATGCTTTGTACACAGAACTGACGGATCATATCTCGACACACACAGGACACCCTGAGGATCTATCCACACCCAACGAACAGGCGGAGGTCTGATCTAAATAGATCCATGACGTGACTGCCATCTAAGTGTGGAAGATGTCTCATGTGCCCACAATGGTATCTCAAGTCGAAGAATCACAAATGCTATTCAACCCGAGAATATTCTTATTGACATTGGTGTACCATCCATTAAGAATCTTTGGTGAGTCGTTCAGTGTTTATCCGCTATAAACACCTACACGTCTATATGAGTCCCCAAGACACATGGTTCATTGAGAAACCATTGGAATCATATATTCCAGTATACGTCATGTACCGGTCTCAACGAGTTTACTTTGCTGACCAAGTAGTGTAAATCTTGACCAGGAACTATCTAAGAATGACAATGTCATGATACATCTCAATGTCAGTTGCGGCGATTTTACAACAGTATCATGACTAATCATCCCAAGGTCTATTACGTCTTTACATTATTAAAATATATATTATATTACAGAAACTGCTTGTATTATTCAAAATAAAACGTTTTACAGTAGTATTCTCAAAGAAATACAACCAGGAATTGGCGATCTGAGCACGAACCCCAATGAAATCTCCCACTTGATCTAGTGCCAATATCGATTGTATCTAATACCCATCGACTCCACGTGTTTATCAAATAACTTCGGAGGTGTGGCCTTTGTCAGCGGGTCTGCTACATTATCTTCACTCGGTACCTTGCACACGATAATATCCCTTGGGACACAATCTCTCGAATGATGTGGTACTTGCGTTTCACATGCTTCGACTTCTGATGAACCCTCAGTTCATTTGCTTACGGAATGGCTCCAGTATTATCATAGTATAACAGAATCACATTCTCGATACTTGGGACAACTCCCAATTCTGTGATAAATTCATAATCCATACAGCTTCCTTTGCAGCTTCAGAAGCTGCAATGTATTCCGCCTCTGTGGTGGAATCTGCTGTAGACCCCTGTTTGGAACTCTTCCAGCAAACTGCACCTCCGTTAAGGGTAAAGATGAATCTAGATGTAGACTTTCTATCATCGGGATCCGATTGGAAATCGGAATCCGTATACCCGTTAACTTGCAGTTCACTTCCTCCATAAATGATCAACTTATCCTTAATACCTTTAAGATACTTTAGGATATGTTTAATGGCCATCCAATGGTCATTGCCTGGATTAGACTGATATCTACTAGTTACGCTAACAGCGAAACTGATATCAGGCCTAGTACATAACATGGCATACATTATGCTACCCAAACACGAAGCATAATGATGGTTAGACATTCTAACCTTCTTATCTTCTGTTTGTGGACTCATCTTCTTCGAAAGATGAATCTCATGTCTGAATGGTTTGTTTGATGTCTTACAGTTACCAAAATTATACCATTCTAAGATCTTATCTATGTACGTTGATTGGGATAACCCAACCAGCTTCCTTTGTCTATCTCTATAGAGTTTTATCCCTAAAACATAGGAAGCTTCTCCCAGGTCCTTCATGGGGAAATTCTTACAGAGGTATGCTTTGACGCTTTGTAACATTCCTATATCATTCCCAATGATTAGGATGTCATCAACATAGAGGACTAAAAATATGACCATGCTCCCACTGGCCTTCCGATACACACAGGATTCTTCCGAATTCTTGAGAAAACTAGACGATCTAATAATCTCATCGAATCAAAGATTCCAACTTCGTGAAACTTGTTTAAGTCCATAAATGGACTTCTTAAGCTTACATACCATACCCGAGTTTTTGCTGGACACAAAACCTTCCGAAAATTCCATATAGATTTCTTCATCAAGAAATCTATTTAGAAAAGTCGTTTTGACATCCATTTGCCAAATCTCATAGTCATGATACGCAGCTATAGAAAGCAAAAGCCTAATAGACTTAAACATTGCTACTGGTGAAAAAGTTTCATCGCAGTCGACGTCAGGTCGCTGCATGTAACCTTTTACTAACAGTCGGGACTTGTAAGTTTCAACCTTACCATCAAGCCCGCGCTTCCTCTTGTAAACCCATTTACAACTGATAGGAACAATTCCTTCGGGAAGAGGAACCAAGTCCCAAACTTGATTCTCATGCATTGAGTCTAACTTGGATTTCATGGCACTTTGCCATTTCACGGAGTCGATGTCCAACATCGATTCTCTATAGGTAAAATGATCAGTCTCTTTAACTAAGAGAACATCAAGACTCTTTTCTTGTATCAAATACAAGCGTTCATGAGGTCTTGATACCCTTTGTGACCTACGTAGTGGGTGTGTTGAAGGTCCTTCATCTACTTGAATTTCAGTTTCCTCTGTTGGTTCGTTGTTTTCAGGTTGGACTTCATCAAGTTCAACCTGTCTATGATTACCACCTTCTGACAAGAATTCTACTTCTATAAATCTTGCGAATCGAGCTACGAACATATTTTGATGCTCGGTATCATAGAATAGATATCCCATCATTTCCGAAGGATATCCAACAAACCTAAACTTTTGCCCTCGAGGTGAAAGATTATCTTGCTGAGTCACCCTGACATAGGCAGGACAACCCCAAACCTTAATATAACTAAGATTTGGTATCCTACCGGTCCATATCTCATACGGAGTCGTAGGAATAGTTTTTGAAGAATCTTATTCAAAAGATGTGCAAAGATGTGCAGCTGTTAAAACAGAGTAACCCCATAGTAATAGGGCAATATGTAACAATCAACATTAATCGGACCATATCCAATAAAGTCTGATTTCTCCTCTCAGACACTCCATTGTGCTGTGGAGTACCTGGAGGAGTATATTGAGCGAGAATCCCATTCTCCTTCATGTAATCCATGAACTCACTGCTCATATATTCACCGCCTCGATCGGATCGAATGCATTTAATATATTGACCAGTTTGTTTTTCTACTTCATTTCGGAACTCTTTGAACTTTTCAAAGGTTTCCGATTTATGTCGCATCAAATAGACATAACCGTACCGTGACAGATCATCAGTAAAGGTAACGAAGTACGAATAACCACTGTGAGCAGTTTGATTTAGTGGACCACATACATCAGAATGTACGAGTTCCAGTAAGTTAGTGGCGCGGTGTCCAACACCAGAAAATGAGGCTTTGGTCATCTTACCCTGAATACACGATTCACAAGTTGAATAGGATTCAATGGTGAGATCTGGTATCAAACCATTCCTAACCAATTGGGTAAGGTGTTTAACGCCTATATGACCTAGCCGCATATGCCAAAGTTCAGTATTATTAACAACAGGTAAACTACGTTTATTAACTCCAGTATTTAAAATATCTTTATAAGTTGGCAATGTATAATGACCATGTTGGTTTGGACAACAAAGGATTTGAATATTACGCTTATCATATAAATATAAAGAACAATTCTTAATATTAATACGATAACCTTCTGTATCCAATACAAAAAGAGATATAATATTAGCTACACACCCTGGTACAAAGTAGCAGTCCTATAACAAAAGTGTCCCATTCGGCAAAGGGATCTCGCATACTCCCACTGCAACTGTATCCAGAGAGTCTCCACTCCCAAATCGCAACTGCATTTCTCCAGGCTTCAGTTTCTTACTTTCCTTCAGCACCCACAACAAATTGCAAATGTAAACAAGACAAGCAGAATCTAAAATCCAGCTAGATGTAACGGCTTCACAAGCAAAAGAGATATCAATAACTGGAAAAATAAATGTACCTGATGTAGATGCTCTCTCCTTCCTTATCTGGGCACTGTAGTCAGGACAGTTCCTTTTCCAGTGCCCGACTTTGCTGAAATGATGGCATTTGTCCTCAGAAGCCTCATTGCGCTTTGCTATCTTACCTTGCGGTTGAGAACCGAACCCTTCTTCTTCGCTTTCGTTTTCTTTCCCTTTGACCAAGTCTGGGAAGAAGCAAAAAGTGAAGTAGGTTTCGGAGGGCGAGTCGGTACTCCATTCCTTAAGTCCTCTTCCGCCGTGAGCAGCATCCTATGCAACTCATGGTAGGTACAGATATTCCCATTCATGTTGAAGTACTTCATGAATTGGCGTTATGAAGATGGGAGTGAACCAAGAATGACACTCCTATCGAGAATTTCATTCAGAGGGAGATTATGTTGCCTCAGTTGATCGATCAAATCGATCAAATGAAGAATATGCTAGCTCACAGCTTGCCACTCATCCAATCACGCATGGAACAGTTCCATTGCGACCTTATGAACAACGACTTGTTCTTGGTTCTCAAACGATTCTCGTAAACGCGACATCATACTATACACATCTAACATGCCATAGTATTGTTTCTTGAGTCCCGGTGTCAGCGAACTTAAGTATGATTTAACTTTTAAATCATCATCCTTCCAAGATTGAAAAACTTGGCGTTCCTCCGGTGTTGCGTCCTCTGCCACAACAAGGGGCATCATACCCTCAAGAACATATCCCAACTTCTTGGAATCAAGGACGATCCTCAAATCCAAGTCCCAATCGGTGAAGTTCTCAGCGCATTTGAGTTTGTTCGTATCCAACATACGCGCAAACTGATTAGTAGATGGTGCCGCCATCATAAATCTATCATATAGATTACGAAAAACAGTTAGCAGATATAAAACAGTTTCATATAATATCAAAAGCATTAACTAGATCATGGACTTTTAATCTAAAAATTCCTCTCCCACTAAATCATGCAATATTGTAATCCCCAATCAGAATACAAAGATTTAATAATTAAATTAAATACAAATAGTGAAAGGTGGATCCCATGAATATATTTCAGCTCACTACAGAGGCACGGTCTCGCCTATGTATATTCATCAGGTAATCAACTCATTTGTCAATCACTCAATAGTGACTCCTGGGTTTCCGGTCCTGGTCGTTTCTCGTTATAACAGTTTGGGCACGTTCACAAGGAGACATACCAAGGTTAAACTCGTCAATGATAAACTCAAGCTACTTGCGTACCCTGACAGCTTGGGCACGTTCAGGATCCGCTTTCGCTTGAATTTATCTAGTATCTAATATACACCCAGCATAAATAAATCTCTATCGGCTACACCCTCACAGAAGAGGCACGATCTCGGATGTAGTCACGGAAAAAATACTTTAAACCGTATTGACAAGACGGACTATGTAATATGCATCAAATACGGATGCTTAATCCATTATACTTCTCATAGACTCCTTAATTTCTCTATCGGCAAAAGTGAAGTAGGTTTCGGAGGGCGAGTCGGTACTCCATTCCTTAAGTCCTCTTCCGCCGTGAGCAGCATCCTATGCAACTCATGGTAGGTACAAATATTCCCATTCATGTTGAAGTACATCACGAATTGGTATTATGGATTTTCCGCAAAAAATACTTTTTAATTTATTTAATCAAATTAAATAAATACATGCATGTAACAAGTAAAGAATAAATTAAACATTGAATTTAAAAGGCATAATCATATTAGGGTGTCCAGAATCAGACTCGCTCTGATACCATTTTGACGGGGTTTTATGGCGAAAATCCGGCAACGCAACGGAATAATGGAAAATCAAAATTTTCCAATTTCAAAATTTTTCTTGAATCAATTAAATTAACTTATTTATTTAATTATCCAATTATCCAATTCTGGAAAATTACACAATAGATCAAATTCTTGGAAATTACCGAATTGCCCCATAACTTTGCAAATTGATCATTTTAGTCCAAAAATTATCAAATACAATTTTGGATGATTCTAAATCATTTCTAAATTTTTTTTTTACATATCCAATACATCAAAATAAGATTTCACACAAATCCCCAATTTTTTGCTAATTGCCGAGAGCACCCTACATTTTCGGTTTATTGCATTTTGGTCCCTTTTTGTTCAACGATGCCAAGATCAAATCCAATCAACCCAAAAATTTACATGCATCATATACACTCCATAATACATCACATATATGAAAAGCCCCAAATTTGGAGAGGGTTATAAACCCTAATTTTTCAATTTTATCAAATTGACAAATTTTACCAAATCTTTAAAATCCAACACTTCAATCCATTCAATACTTCACCAAACAAGACTCACCACTTTGAAATAACTCTAGAACAACTATAGGTCACCAAGGAGTGGCTCAACAACTCTAGAATGACAACTTGATTTCCAAAGAATCAAAAGTAAGCCTTTAAAACCATTTTAAGCTTACTTACATGCATCAATCTTTTATTCAAGATCACAACCAAATAAACACAAACTATAAGAGATGAGAGAACATCAAAGCAACACAAAATGATGCCAAGCATGTTAGAAATTATTTTCATGTTGAAGACTTAAATAAATACTTACGAAAACCAAAGATTTCTAAGCCTTTTCATTTAGCCTTCAAACTTTGCTCTCAACTTTCTTTTATGTTTATTTTGTGTATATGAACTTATGAAACCCTAAAATGAAACAGAACAATATATACCTACAATTTTGCACTTGGCCGAATTTTGGTATATAACAAATATCTAGATATTTTCAATTTGTTTCATTAAAGTAAGCTTTATCAACTTGCAAGCTTAATCATCAAACCATTTAATGAGTTTCTTAAAGTCAAATAAAGCAACTAAAAGAATTTCCTTAATCATCACAACTTTAGGATATTTATATTTAATTAATTTAATCATTTAAAAATAAATAATTAAATAATTATTTAAATAAAAATATATTAAATATATGTATTATATTTACATTAAATATCAAATACATATATATATATATATGATATTAGTCAAATATCTCAATTTGACAATTAATTAATGTGTATTTGATAAAATCTTGTTGGATAATATGACCCATAGCGTCACTATTTGCACAGAACATTGTGTTGCTGTAGCAAAATTAACTATGTAACAAGGAAATTGCACTCTCATCATTTGTGATTAGATCACCTTAGATATATAATGAAGAGAGGTCCCTATGATTAAGTTCCTGGATTGAGATGATATGAGACAGTATCAGTCCACGAAGGATTAATCATTAATATCCCTAGCTGTAGTATTATCGAGACTAGACATCGATAATGCGGAATAGGCTAGTATTGCACTTGTGCGCGTTGTGAGGGCACAACGGCATAGTTCTCATATATATAAGTATTGGATACTTGTGCAAGTGCGATAGGAGGTCGTGTTTCACCGATGGTACGGGAAACAGCTTCGCTCTGGATAGACCCCTCGGAATCCCATTGGTATTATGACTATGTGTCTATGGGAGGCCGAAATCAAGGTAGGTGTGTATAGTCTTAACCTGAGACTTGCATCGCTAATACTTGCGATAATCGGTAGACTTTGGTCTTGGTGGTACAGGGCTTTAACCGGTTTTGCGTACACCACTTCTGGGTTTATCAGAGAGTCGTAGTGTATTGGGTGTGATGTCGAGACGGAAGTATCACTTCAGTCATATTGGAGATGATGTCACGCAGGATACGGTATTAGTGCTCTTAAGTGATGCGCATCCAATCGTGATATTATGACTAGGTCATGAATATCTGATTATAGAGACTAGTTTCCAGATATCCGATATGTGTTTCGGACGGGGCAGACACTTATCCAGCCCCAGCCCTAGCACGTGACTATCAGATACTGGACCGATATGCACAATACATTAGTATACTACGCTTGATACAGATCTTAATATTCTTAAATGGATATGTCCGGAGAATTAGGTAGACTTGGTGCTTTGCTAGGAGTCGACCTTGTCTCGTAAATCGGTAGACGTAGTACTTGGTACGTACGTGATTTGGATACTCCGACGACCGTATTTACTGCCAGATTATCCGGGGATCTCATGGGTCGCTTCCCGATAATCCACCGATGACGCACAACTCGCACTCTTGAATAATCTGGGATTATACAGAAGAGAGAGAAAATTAATCTAGGATTAATAACGGAGATGTTTTATCCGGGATAAAATATCGTCTAAAGAGAGAGAACGATTAATTCGGAATTAATCGATGTATTAATATATTCGATACATTAGACGAAATTAGATTTCGACGCGGAATTAAAATCAGATTTTAATTCGGGCAAACGAGTTAATTTAGAATTAATTTGTTAGCGACGTAAATAATAATTTCGCTAGGCACAATTATTTATTTAAATTCGATTGAATTAACGTCACGACGTAAGCTCGGTATTTCGGAAATATCGAACCCGAACGCGTGAGTGCACGTGGGCCCACTTTCATTTGGAAACGTGTGGGGCCCACATGACACATGTCATTCTAATGCATTGCATGTAGATTGTGTACATTGCACTCAATGTCATTGCATGGAGTTTGAGTGTTTGACACTCTAAGCCATTGCATGTTATGTGTCATAATTTTATTATTAATTTAATGAAAATTATGGCATAAATATAAATTGATTTTGGTAAATCATTTTAATACAATATACAAAACTTCTTCCTCTCATTTTTCTCTCTTCTCTCACGCCCAAAGCTTGAAATGGGGACGGTTTTGAACCAGAAAAATGTGACACAAAAGGGAAGCAAGGGTTGGGTTTTCATGGTGAAAACCGCAAGTGCTAGCACACTACGAGTCTTGCGAAGGTGGTAGGGAGGTTCGACCATGAGGCGGGACTCATCCGATGGAGTTTGGAGCTTCGTTTTGAGACCCGAAACTGCCAAGACAGTGAGCATGGACTGGTTGCAGTGGCGTGAGCAAGGCAGTACGTTTTTGGCCTTGATTCGTCTTCAAATCGACATAACCGATCAATGTAAGTATTCCGCTATCTCATTTGTGTATTCACGCATGTTTTCATGTCTTGATTTGATCTTGGGACCTTAGAAAAAATCAACAATGGCATCAAGAGCTAATGTTGCAAGCATGAAATTTTAGGGATTAAATTTGGGTAAATGTGATTGAGCATGATTTGAATAATTGTTTGTTTGAGTATGTTTATAACATGTTTAATTTCATTTGGTTGGACTAATTTGATGAAAAATGATTTGGAATTATTTCCCCAAAATTTGTCCTTGGCCGAATGGTTTGATGATTTTGGAATCTTGGATTTTTTGAGTTTAATTCATTTGATGAGTTAGAATCGATTAGGTTGATGTTAATTTGAATCGAATTGGATTGGATTTCGAATTGGACAAAAACCCCAAAATCTTTGAGTTGGCCGAATGTGACTAATGCCCTAATGTCTTGGTAAATTTTGATTTTGATAATTGGATGTAATGGAAATCATTCGGGATATGTATTTAATGTCGATTGCGGATTAATTGGATTGAAACCGAATTGGACATGAAATCACTCCCTTGGCCGAGACCTTTAAGCATGTAGATGGGTTTGATTTTTCAATTTGTGTGTTGGACATATGAATAATGAATCAAACATGATTAATTGGACTAATATGATGTTTTAGAAATGTTGATTTAGTTGATTGATCATGTAATACACTTTGGTAATTAAATTGGGAAAATTGGATTTTTTGAATTTAATTATTGGGCCTAATTTTGGAATTGGATTTAAATGTTGTATTTGGGCCTATTGGGCTTGATTTATCAAGTTTGGTTTAGGCCAAATGGATTGGATCCAATTGGGCCAAAACCTTGACCATAAAGCCCAAATGCGACTTAATGAACCTTTAAAGTTCAATTGGGCCTAATGGGCCAAGATTGATTTATGGGCTTATGGGGTAAATCCCGGATTGGACTTTGGTTATCGGTTTGACCCGAGTTGACCAAAAGTCCACGCCTTAAGAAATCAATCAAAAGCCCATTGGACTTTAATTGAATTGACGTTGGACGTTAATCGGTCTTCGAGACGCGTTACGATTAGATTGGATTTAAATCGTAAAAGGTTTATTAAATAAAAGTGTAATATTTAATTTGGAATTGAATAGTGAATTAGTATTAAATACATGTTAAATTAGATTTAATGATGTAGTTTAATTTAATTCATGAATTCGTACTTTAAGTACTTATTCGCAAAAACGAGTTTGACTCGAAACAAATCAAATCGTTGTTTGAACATTGGATGATCACTTAATTATCAGATTAATTAATTTGATTAGATTGATTGATAGCATGCTTATGTGTGTGAATGCATGGTTATGTTGAATGAATAATGCATATCGGATGGATATTAGTCGGGTGGGCAATTTTAGAAATTGTTGTAATAAATTCGATTTATTAATTGGACCTGCGTGTCCAACCTTATCACCTTCTTTCTCTTTGTATTCTCTTCTCACCTATTCCCCTCTATGTATATGAGGTTTCTTTAGAAGTGTAGTGTAACGGTAGAAGTAGTACAAGTGCTAGCTTGAGTGAGAAAGGGAGAGATTTGATCTAGGATCAATGTGTAAGTATCCATCCGCATATTTATTATTTTATTTCATACTCGCTTTATTATGTATTTAGAATGCAAGTTTAGGGTGTATGATGATGAGACCTAACAAAGATAATTAAATTGGTAGCCAATTTGCACGCGAAAAACCCTCGTTAAATATCAAGCGTTTATTTTCCTTCCATTGAGTGATTCTTACTCAAGATCCGAGATTGGCAGGGTTGTTGGCCAAAGTCAAGCCCTTGTCCGTCAAAGATGTGTTTTAATCACGAGACTTTGTTCCATATCGGTGTCGTGTCCAAGTTGTGGTTTGTTGCCAAAGTCAAGACCACTTCTTGTCCATTGACATTGATTACGAAGCTTCCATGTCAATGGGTCCGCGCTTGAC
>SKCR01032730.1:0-123682 GCA_019454045.1 Zanthoxylum bungeanum | reverse complement strand
CTATTACACTTACATGAGTATCCTATACCGAAATATATGAGAACTATGAGGTTGTTCCCCTACAACGCGCACAAGTGTAATACTAGTCTTTTACGTATTTATCGATGTCCCATCTCGATAATACTCTGACTAGGATATTCAATGATTATTCTTTGGACTGATACTGTCTCATATCATTCTCCTCCAGGAACAAATCACAACACCCCTCAACATTTATATCTAGGTGATCTAATCACAAATGATAAGAGTGCAATCTCCTTTGTCACATAGTTAATTTGTACAACAACACCATGATCTGTACAAATAGTGACGCTATGGGGTCATAATTGTCCAAACAAACGACTCAATTGTCCAAATTTATTTTTATTTTTTTTAAATTTAATTACTAATTTACCCTTAATAACATTAATAACAACTAGTTTTAGAGGCATTTTAGGTATCACGAAATAATCCAAAAAGGTATAATAAGAGGTCATTCTTTATTTTTTCAACACACCACTTCTCAATTCTTCTCAATTTCTTTAATTCTCTCATTCTCAATTTTGTAATGTTCAATTTCTCATTCTCATTCCCTCACATTCTTCAATATAATAAAAAATGGCGCTCATCTGAGAACACCTTGTCCATTGGCTAACCCCAAGAAGCGACAAAAATATCGATACACGGAGAAAATAAGTTAAAGTTTCGATCCTCTGATATTCAAAATTCATTTTCATTTAGTTGAGACTGAAAATGAAGGTCCAAGAGCAATATGCAACTATTTGGCGTATCTTACAAATTTACTAGCGGCTATGTCAATATGAACATGCACTTGGATTGACATCATACTGATGAGTGGTATTTATATCACTATTTCTCACTCATTTGACCTAATTTTTGTATTGTTTCTCGAGATTTATGAACATTTTTGATGTGTGTTTATGGTTATTTGCAGATAAATAAAGTTTGGACAGCACTGGAGGCAATTTGTGGCAAAAACCGGACAAAAATGCGTCAACAGGGATATTTTTCGTCTCTTGTGAGTCGCGACGCTGGAACATTGCGCGTCGCGACGCCCAGCGTGCGCTGAATCTGCTAAACATGCGCCGGGTCCACAAAATCAGATCTGAGAAAAGTTGACTTTGCTAACGTGCGCCGTGACACGTGTCACCATCACAACAGAGATGCTAAAATGCGCCGTGCCACGTGTCGAAATCCTATGCTTGGACGGCCACCGCCCCACGTGTCATCCTACGTGTCGCCACATCATCGTCCACATCAGCAGCCACATCAGCAAGTCAACCGAGTCAACATGCCATGTCATCATCAGCCAATCACAGCGCGACACGTGTCAACCTCTCATTCGTCTGACGGCCGCCGCCCCCACGTGTCGCCACGTTGTCTTCCACATCAACAGAGTGACGTCACCAATGACGTCATGAATAGTGACACGTCATCAATGACGTCAGCTTCATAATTGAGTTTCCAGCCGCCATTACACGTGTCAACCTTATCCTCTTATCCGAATTGCTACGTGTCATCTCCTCATTGTGCCACGTCGACAAATCCAGCGTCGCGACGCTGAGGCTTTGGCGTCGCGACGCTGGAACAGTGAAAAATTTGCCTATAAATAGAACGCGAAATTTCAGATTTCAGTGTACCATTCTCTCTCTTCTCTCTAAATCCGTGTAAAGCGAGAGTTTCTCTCTCTAGAATATTTTAGTTTTTAATTTTTTACTTTTGTAATTTAATTTTAATTACTTTTTGTAATAATAATAGTTTACTCTCTTTACTTTTTACAGTTTTTACTATTCACTATGAGGAGGTAACTTTCCTATGCTAAGGTGAAAGGTATTATTTTACTATTGCTATTTAGATTAATCTCCCTTAAAAATAATATACTTACTATTTAAAATTCTGATTAATAAAGGAATAACGCTATATTGGTGTCGTTGGTAATTTAATTTTAATCTGGTTTAAACCTGATTAATAAGGAATACCGCTATATTGGTCGGTTGGTAATTTATTTTGGTACCGCCGCCGCCTTTATGGCTGGATTATGGACAAATATTACCGCCGCCTATATGGCTGGTTGGACTTAATTGGACTTAATCAGGATACCGCCAGATTGGTCGGTTGATTAAATAATTTCATAAGTTTATATATTATTTTATTGGGAGATATCTAAATTAGTAATATTAAAAGTAATTCCTTTTACCTTAGCATTTTATTTCATTTGTAATTTTCTTTCAGCATTTTCATTATCGCAATTACTTTTCAGCAGTTTATGTCTTTTATTTCAAGTTTTTATCAGCCCTAGCTATGTGTCATAACTAAGTTAATATCTAGGGTTGTGATGAAATTCAATGTCACGGGTTTATAAGGGTTAGATTATAATTTGGGTAATATAAAGATTTATTTATTGAGTCTTAATCTTAATGCTCTTTAATTAACTGGCCATTAATTAAATTGACTAGGTAAACTTAAATGAACTAGACATAGGGATTTTAAGTTTAAGACCTTAGATTCAATAGCCCACGATCTTCCTTAAGGATAGATAACCCTTTCAATAGATTTCCTTACAGGATAGGAATATACCTGTCGGGCGGGGTAGTCTTAATTGGAACTTAATCGTAATGAATCTAGGTAATTGGTTGACATAGACATATGGTTCAATTGGATTATACTAGGTATTTGTAATTGACCATCGGAAGAGGCTTTTACATAAATTAGTGTTTCAGGTTAATAAATCAATATATTACCCAATTATAAAATAACCACTTTATCTTTAATAATATTGGAATAAATCACAACCCTAGATAGTTTTAAATATTGAATTTTCTCAAAATATCTTTTCAATCAATTTTAGTTACTTTGTCTTTAAATTTAGAATCGTCGCTATTTTTCAAATCAATTAAACAACCTGTTAGATACTAGTAATCAATTAACCTCATAAAATTAATAACTTAGGTATTAAGTCCTCGTGGGATCGATACTTTTTATACTACTTGAACGATACGTACGCTTGCGTTATACGTGTGTGTTTACGCCGGTCAAGTTTTTGGCGCCGTTGCCGGGACTTATTTATCTGTTATTATTAGTTTAGGGGTTAGATACTTTTACTTGTATCTAATTTTTTTACTTATTGTTATTGTTTTCTTGTGTTTCAGGTTCTCAGAAACTTCATGAGACGAACCAGAAGCTTTGAACTACGACCGTTGACCCAGAAATTGAAAGAACTATCAGACAGTTGAGAAGGGAAAGGCGAGAAGCCCAAGAAGCTTTAGTCAACATGGAACCTGAACCTTTGGAGGTGCACCACCATTCCCATTCGAGACAGAACCATTCCGGTGGTTGACAGACTCATTTCATGTATTGTACTCCCTCCATTACCAGCAAATGCAGGTGACATCAAAACTTGCATTCAGATGATTCAGCAATCAGTACATTTGGAGGAAATGCAACTGAAGATCCTAATGCCCACATCAGCAACTTCCTGGAAGTTTGCGGTACTTTCAATTACAACCGAGAAGCTGAAGAAGCAATGAGACTACGTGTTTTCCCATACTCTTTGAAGGACAGAGCTAAAGCCTGGCTACATTCATTACCAGCAGGTTCTATCACAACATGGAACATCTTAGCCACCAAATTTCTTGCAAAGTATTTTCCACCAGCCAGAACCGGAAAACTGAGGAATGACATCACATCCTTTGTGCAACAAGACTCAGAAACTCTTTATGAAGCTTGGGAAAGGTACAAAGACTTACTCCGGAAATGTCCACACCATGAAATTCCAAAATGGCTTCAAGTCCAAACATTTTACAATGGGCTTTCTGGAATAATGAGAACCACAATTGATGCTGCTGCTGGAGGAGCTTTAATGGCAAAGGTGAAGATCAAGCCTGGGAACTATCGAAGAAATGGCCAACAACAACTCTTTGTGGCCAACTGAAAGAAGTTTGATTCAAAGAATTGCAGGAATATATGAGGTTGGAGCTAATACAGCAGTCAACACCAAGCTAGATCAAATATGCAAATTCATGGAGACTCTTACCACTGGATCCACAAGTTCACCATATGGAGGAGCACCAGAATCAAATCAACATGAAGAAACGGTGAATTATGTCAACAATTTCAACAGGCAGGGAACAATCCATATTCCAACACCTACAACCCAGGGTGGAGGAATCATCCTAATTTTTCATGGAGCAACAATTCAGGCCAACAGCGGAACTATCCACCACCTGGATTCCAGCAACAGAATAAAGGCCAGGAGCAGACAAATGAACCAGTGATGGCAGAGATGTTAGCTCAACTAAAAAGATATGAAGCCATGATTCAGAGCCAATCAGCTTCCATCAAAGCACTGGAAAATCAAATCGGCCAACTGGCCAATGCTCAGAGTTACAGACCACCAGGTAATCTTCCCAGCAATACAGAACCAAATCCAAAGAACCGAGGGAAGGAACAATGTCAAGCCATTACCTTAAAGAGTGGTACTGAGATCAACAAAGATATTGGAGTCAAAACAGCTGCTGAGGAAGTTCCAAAGATGCAGTTCCACAGATGGAAGAAAAAGAAGCAAAGGAAAAAAGAAAAAGAACAGATCACTCCACCTCCACCATTTCCTCAGCGTCTTCAGAAAAACAAACTGGACAAACAGTTTTGCTCGTTTCTTGGAGATTTTCAAAAAGCTGCACATTAACATACCATTTGCTGAAGCCTTGGAACAAATGCCCAGTTATGTCAAATTCATGAAAGACCTTTCATTCACGAAAACGGAGATTGGGAGACTACGAGACAGTAGCTTTGACAGAAGAATGCAGCGCCATCATTCAGAGGAAGCTTCCCCCGAAGTTGAAAGATCCTGGCAGTTTCACAGTCCTGCACCATTGGAGAACATTACATCGGTAAGGCTTTATGTGATTTAGGTGCCAGTGTTAATTTAATGCCTTTTTCTATTTACAGGAAACTGCAAATTGGAGAAGCAATGCCTACCTCAATATCTTTGCAACTTGCTGATCGATCACTCGCATTTCCGAGAGGAGTCGTTGAAAATGTGCTGGTTAAAGTTGACAAACTCATCCTTCCAGCAGACTTTATCATCCTTGACATGGAAGAAGACAAAGAAATACCTATCATTCTTGGGAGACCATTTTTGGCTACAGGTAAAACTGTAATTGATGTGCAAAAGGAGAACTAACCATGAAAGTGCAGGACCAAGAAGTGACCTTTAATGTTTTCAAAGCTATGAAATTTCCAAGCGATGAAAAGGAAGAAGAAGAATGCTTCAGAGTTGATGTTATTGATAATATCATTCACAATACTGAGTCAAATCCCACAGATACACTTGAAGCTTGCATCACCAATATGACTGACAGCGACCTAGATGCTGAAATCCTAGAATGTATCAGCTACCTTGACAAACCATTCGATTCAAAGCAACACCACCAGTTGAAAGCTTGGAATTGCCAAAGAAAGATCGAATCAAACCTTCGATTGAAGAACCACCACAGCTGGAACTAAAGTTACTTCCGAACCATCTCAGGTATGCATTTCTTGGAAACTCTTCTGATTTACCTGTTATTATTTCTTCTTCACTAACATTGGAGCAGGAAGAAAACTACTAAGAGTTTTACGAGAGCACAAAAAAGCCATTGGCTGGACTATAGCAGACATTCGAGGCATTAGTCCATCATTTTGCATGCACAAGATTCTGATGAATGATGAATACAAACCTACAGTGGAGCATCAACGGAGACTCAATCCAATCATGAAGGAAGTTGTGAAGAAAGAAATCATCAAATGGTTGGATGCTGGCATCATTTACCCCATTCAGATAGCTTTGGTAAGTCCTATGCAGTGTGTACCAAAGAAAGGAGGAATTACTGGTTACCAATGAAAAGAACGAATTAATTCCGACAAGAACAGTGACTGGATGGAGAGTATGTATGGATTACAGGAAATTGAAAAAGCCACGAGAAAAGACCATTTTCCACTACCATTTATTGACCAGATGTTAGACAGGTTGGCAGGACATGAGTTCTATTGCTTTCTGGACGGATATTCAGGGTACAATCAGATTGCCATCGCCCCAGAAGACCAGGAGAAAACTACCTTTACATGTCCCTATGGTACTTTTGCTTTCCGCAGGATGCCATTTGGATTATGTAATGCCCCTGCCACATTTCAGCGTTGTATGATGGCCATTTTCTCAGACATGCTGGAGCAGAGTATGAAAGTTTTTATGGATGATTTTTCTGTGTTTGGAGATTCTTTTGACCATTGTTTGTTAAATTTGGAACAGGTATTACAAAGATGCGAAGATACAAACCTGGTACTCAATTGGGAAAAATGTCATTTCATGGTACAGGAAGGTATTGTTCTTGGACACCGGATTTCACAAAAGGGAATTGAGGTAGACAAAGCAAAAATCGAGACAATTGAGAAACTACCTCCACCAACATCAGTTAAAGGTATTCGAAGTTTTCTTGGACATGCAGGTTTTTACAGGAGATTTATCAAAGACTTTTCCAAGATTGCAAAACCTCTTTGTAATCTTCTGGAAAAGGATGTGCCTTTCAACTTCACAACAGAATGCCAGAAAGCCTTTGAAATCTTAAAACAGAAGCTGATTTTCTGCCCCCATCATTGTAGCACCAGATTGGACATTCCATTCGAGGTAATGTGTGATGCTAGTGATTTTGCTGTAGGTGCAGTTTTGGGACAACGCAAAGCAAAGATTTTCCACACCATTTACTACTCCAGCAGAACTTTGAATGAAGCTCAACTCAACTACACAACCACCGAAAAGGAGTTGCTCGCAGTTGTGTACGCTTTTGACAAATTCCGATCTTATCTGTTGGGTCCCAAAGTGGTGGTCTACACAGATCATTCAGCAATCAAATATCTGATCAAAAAGAAAGATGCCAACCCAGATTGATCCGTTGGATACTTCTTCTGCAAGAATTCGACGTGGAGATTCGAGACAGGAAAGGAACAGAGAAATCAGGTGGCAGATCATCTATCGAGGCTCGAGAATGGAGAAACAGCTGACAAAGATCCTTCAATCAAAGAAACTTTTCCAGATGAACAATTGTTTTTCTATAAATCAACAGGAAGTCCCTTGGTATGCTGACTATGTCAATTATATTGTGACAGGAAAATGGCCGTTGGAATGGACAACTCAGCAACGGAAAAATTTTTCAAAGAAGTCAAACATTATGTCTGGGATGAACCGTACCTGTTCAAACGGTGTGCTGATCAACTACTGAGACGATGTGTTCCCAGGGGAAATCAACAGTGTTTTGCAACACTGTCATTCATCACCATATGGCGGACACTTCAGCGGAAACAAACTGCAGCAAAAGTCCTTCAATCAGGTTGTTCTGGCCCACACTTTTTAAAGATGCTTATCTTTTTGCTTTTCAATGTGACAGGTGCCAGAGAACAGGGAATATTTCGAGGAGAAACGAAGGACCATTGCAAAACATTCTAGAAGTGGAAATATTTGATGTATGGGGTATTGATTTCATGGGACCCTTTGTTCCATCATTTGGAAACTTGTACATCCTGGTTGCTGTAGACTACGTCTCCAAATGGGTTGAAGCAATTGCACTGCCATCCAATGACTCAAAAGTTGTGATCAAATTCCTGAAAAAGAACATTTTCACTCGATTCGGAACACCTCGGGCAATTATCAGCGATGGTGGCTCACATTTCTGCAACAAATACTTCGATGCACTCCTATCCAAATACGGAGTAACACACAAAGTTGCCACAGCTTACCATCCACAGTCAAATGGACAGGTTGAGGTTTCAAACAGGGAAATCAAAAGAATCCTAGAAAGAACCGTTGGATCAACAAGGAGGGACTGGTCAATAAAACTAGATGATGCATTATGGGCCTACAGGACAGCTTACAAGACACCCATTGGTATGTCACCATATCAATTAGTGTTTGGGAAAGCGTGCCATCTACCAGTTGAGCTTGAACACAAGGCGTACTGGGCACTGAAGAAGTTGAATTTTGACTCACAAGCTGCAGGAGAGAAAAGACTTCACCAACTCAACGAATTGGAGGAATTTCGCCTACAGGCTTATGACAATGCCAAATTATACAAGGAAAAGACAAAGAAATGGCATGACCGAAAAATAGTGCACAGACAGTTGGAACCAAGACAGCAGGTGTTGTTGTACAACTCGAGGTTGAAACTTTTCCCTGGAAAGTTGAAATCTAGGTGGTCTGGACCATTTGTAATCACTCAGGTTTTACCATATGGAGCTGTTGAGTTACTGGATCCCAATACCAACAACACATTCAAAGTTAACAGTCAGCGTGTCAAGCACTACTGGGGAGAATCATTTGGGCGACAAAAAGAAAGTGTTACACTTTCAGATCCAGCATAAACGTTCGAGAAGTAACGTCTAGCTGACGACTTAAAACTTAGCGCTCGCAGGGAGGCAACCCATGCAATTTTTGTATATATTGTGATTTGGTGTGATTTAATTTGTGTGTTTAGTTTTTGCAGATTAAGTCATTTCAAGATGGAAGAAGCTCTCGCAAATCTTCACAAGCAATTTCCTTCTCTCCCACAAAAATCTCTATTGAAAGTTTACAAAGCTCGCTTGGAACGAATGAGACTACTGACGATCCATGGTGTGCCCAATGATATTCGTTGGGTAATTGAAGCACGAGTTCGATTGGCAGGTGAGTCTTCTGAATCTTTTATTTCACATCTGCCTGTTTTGGAAGAAGCACCTATGCAAAGAAACGTAGAGCTAAACAAATGGGTGTTTGTTACAAATGTGCACGATGGAATTGCAACACTCGTTGTCGTTCTTTAGGAATGGTGTCTATTAATCGCGAAGACAAAATTGAATTCATTAGGGATGGCTTGAGTAAGGAGTCTTTAGATGATATATCTTCGACTCTTGAGACGCATCCCAGTGGACATGTTCATATAGCCTTTCGCAGATTACATACACAATTTCAAAAAGAAAGACAACAGTTAAGTCTCGGGAATCTGACTCAAAAAGACCCTGTTTGCCAATTTATAAGAAAATTGGATGGGAAGCTTGTCCCTGACGCATAGACGTCAATCAAGCCCGTTATTTTGTAAATATTATATCTCTTTGTTTGTCTTTCCTAATAATTGTGATTTGTTTTGTTGTTTTCTTTTATTTTCTCCGACAGGATCCAGATCTTGTTGACTATCACGATCTATTTTACTATTTTGCTACTAATCGTCCTTTGGAAGATACTTGTGCTATTTTTACTCACCCTTTTCAGGTATTATAAATTCAACTCATCATTGCACTTTGAGATATCCAGAGTAAACATGGAAGCCACTTCAAGAAGACGAGTTGAAAACATTTGTGTGTTTTGCGGTAGTACGGTTGGTACTAAACCACAATACATAGAAGCAGCACAGGAATTGGGTCGAGTCTTAGCCGCAAGGAATATACACTTAATATATGGCGGAGGTAATCTCGGACTAATGGGGATTGTTTCAAAGGCGTACAGGAAGGAGGCAATCATGTTTTGGGAATCATCCAAAACCCTTGGAAGAAGCATCTTATTGAACCAACAAACGGAGAGGAACTGATCGTGCCAGGTATGTCTGAACGACTGGTAGAAATGATTAACCGTTCTGATGCTTTTATTGCTTTGCCAGGTGGCTTGGGCACATTGGAGGAAATTTTTATTGTACTATCTTGGGCGAACCTAAACATACACCAGAAACCAATTGGGCTGTACAACGTTGATGGGTTTTATGATTTTCTTTGTGTGTTTCTTGATGATGCTCGAAGAAATGGGTTCGTGTCAAAACCTTTAAAAGAACTCCTCTTTACTGCCAGAACTGCTCCAGATTTAATTGACCAACTCATAGCCTATGAACCGAAAGTTGACCCTATCATTTCAAAGATAAATTGGTCCGAGGACGATCGTGGTAAGAGACGTCGAATTAATCTGGATCTTAACCTTTAATTTCCTGTAGAATTTCAACTAACGGTATTATTTTCTAAAAACTCTTCTTCTACTGTTTAAGACATTGGGGACAATGTCTCATTTAGGTTTGGGGGTGAGGTATAGTTAATAGTACTTGTTTGTATTGTTATTTTTATTTTTAGTCCAAAATTTTCGAAAAATACAAAAAAAATGAAAAATTTTCAAAAATTACAAAATAATTTTGCTTTTTTGTGTTTTTATTTTAACTAAAAGGTGAATTGGTAAGAAATAGCCGAGTAAGGAGTTTCCACTCTTGAGACGTATTTCAAACCATTTATTTCGAAATAAGTTAATTTTTGTTTATTTCATTTTGAATTATTTAATTTGTGAATTCTCCATAATACTGACTAAAATGGATCTTCATATGCTCATTTGACAGGTATTATCAACATACATAGTAACATACAGACATGAGCTGTAATTGAAAAATTTGTAATATTCGTGCTCTAGTTTAATTGGAGGAAGCATCTATAATTAGTGATGGAGTAAAAAAAAAAAAAAAAAAAAAAAAAAATTCTGATGTACAAAAATAAAGTATCCAAGATCCGGGTTATTAAGTCTGTAAGGGTGTTTTAACACCTAGTGCCCTAAAACCAACTGGTTTGGGAGTCATTGGCCCAAAACTCGCTACATGGATCAAAGATACTAAAAAAATAATATTCATATCTGAAGTCTGAGTAATTAAGTTCGTAGGGGTGTCTTAACACCTGGTGCCCTAAAGCCAACTGGTTGGGAGCCACCGACCCAAAGCTCGCTACATAGACGGAAGGTATTGTATATAAATAAAAAATAGAGAAAAAAAAAAAAGAATCAAGAAAAATCAGAAAATTATTCCATTGCTACAAAAAGGTGTGAAATCTGATAAACTTTAGGACAAAAATATTACTCTCTTATCAACTGCACTTATGACTGTTGTGGGCAAAAATGAGTTGTTTAATATTTTGTTGACTGTGTATATGGAGAATGGTAAAAATAATCGGAGAATTTACTTATTCGGTAATTAGAAAGAAACAAAAACAACTAGTAACTTGTAGTAGAAGTTTCACCTGATTAGTTACTAACTTCTTTATTCTCTTTTCGCTTGTCTTTTTTGCTTTTGTGTGCATTAGTTTTAATACCTTTTTACTTTTGTAAAATGTTTGTGGGTATCATTGCTGTAAACCCTCACGAGACTACACTCGTCCACTAGGGACACCTAGGGGTTTAAAGGCTTGTTGCATATGCTAAATGCAACCGTGATCCCTACGAAAATGGCTTAGTTAAATTTTATTATGTTATTTCATTTTGTATTTTGCTCGAGGACTAGCAAAATGTTAGGTTTGGGGGTGTGATGAGTGGTATTTATATCACTATTTCCCACTCATTTGACCTAATGTTTTGTATTGTTTCTCGAGATTTGTGAACATTTGATGTGTTTTATGTTTTTTGCAGATAAATAAAGTTTGGACAGCACTGGAGGCAATTTGGGGCAAAACCGGACAAAAATGCGTCAACAGGGATATTTTCGTCTCTTGTGCGTCGCGACGCTGGAACACTGCGCTCGCGACGCCCAGCGTGCGCCGAATCTTGCTAACATGCGCCGGGTCCACAAATCAGAATCTGAGAAAAGTTGACTTTGCTAACGTGCGCGTGACACGTGTCACCATCACAACAGAGATGCTAAAATGCGCCGTGCCACGTGTCGAAATCCTATTGCTTGGACGGCCACCCGCCCCACGTGTCATCCTACGTGTCGCCACATCATCGTCCACATCAGCAGCCACATCAGCAAGTCAACCGAGTCAACATGCCATGTCATCATCAGCCAATCACAACACAGCGCGACACGTGTCAACCTCTCATTCGTCTGACGGCCGCCGCCCCACGTGTCGCCACGTTGTCTTCCACATCAACAGAGTGACGTCACCAATGACGTCATGATAGTGACACGTCATCAATGACGTCAGCTTCATAATTGAGTTCCAGCCGCCATACACGTGTCAACCTTATCCTCTTATCCGAATTGCTACGTGTCATCTCCTCATTGTGCCACGTCGACAAATCCAGCGTCGCGACGCTGAGGCTTTGGCGTCGCGACGCTGGAACAGTGAAAAATTTTGCCTATAAATAGAACGCGAAATTTCAGATTTCAGTGTACCATTCTCTCTTCTCTCCTCTTCTAATCCGTAAAGCGAGAGTTTCTCTCTCTAGAATATTTTAGTTTTTAATTTTTTTTTTACTTTTGTAATTTATTTTAATTACTTTTGTAATAATAATAGTTTACTCTCTTTACTTTTTACAGTTTTACTATTCACTATGAGGAGGTAACTTTCCTATGCTAAGGTGAAAGGTAATATTTTACTATTGCTATTTAGATTAATCTCCTTAAAAATAATATACTTACTATTTAAATTCTGATTAATAAAGGAATACCGCTATATTGGTCGGTTGGTAATTTAATTTTAATCTGGTTTAAACCTGACTAATAAAGGAATACCGCTATATTGGTCGGTTGGTAAATTTAATTTTGGTACCGCCTTTATGGCTGGATTATGGACAAATATTACCGCCTATATGGCTGGTTGGACTTAATTGGACTTAATCAGGATACCGCCAGATTGGTCGGTTGATTAAATAATTTCATAAGTTTATATATTATTTTATTGGGAGATATCTAAATTAGTAATATTAAAAGTAATTCCTTTTTTACCTTAGCATTTTATTTCATTTGTAATTTTCTTTTCAGCATTTTCATTATCGCAATTACTTTTCAGCAGTTTATGTCTTTTATTTTCAAGTTTTATCAGCCCTAGCTATGTGTCATAACTAAGTTAATATCTAGGGTTGTGATGAAATTCAATGTCACGGGTTTATAAGGGTTAGATTATAATTTGGGTAATATAAAGATTTATTTATTGAGTCTTAATCTTAATGCTCTTTAATTAACTGGCCATTAATTAAATTGACTAGGTAAACTTAAATGAACTAGACATAGGGATTTTAATTTAAGACCTTAGATTCAATAGCCCACGATCTTCCTTAAGGATAGATAACCCTTTCAATAGATTTCCTTACAGGATAGGAATATACCTGGGCGGGCGGGGGTAGTCTTAATTGGAACTTAATCGTAATGAATCTAGGTAATTTGGTTGACATAGACATATGGTTCAATTGGATTATACTAGGTATTTGTAATTGACCATCGGAAGAGGCTTTTACATAAATTAGTGTTTCAGGTTAATAAATCAATATATTACCCAATTATAAAATAACCACTTTATCTTTATATAATATGGGAATAAATCACAACCCTAGATAGTTTTAATATTGAATTTTCTCAAATATCTTTTCAATCAATTTTAGTTACTTGTCTTTAAATTAGAATCGTCGCTATTTCAAATCAATTAAACAACCTGTTAGATACTAGTAATCAATTAACCTCATAAAATTAATAACTTAGGTATTAAGTCCTCGTGGGATCGATACTTTTTATACTACTTGAACGATACGTACGCTTGCGTTATACGTGTGTGTTTACGCCGGTCACATACCGCTGAAATTGTACTTGATACAACACAAACTCAATTGGGCAGGTACGTATCATCTAGTAGAGGTACGAGTTCTTTATATTTATTTAAATATTCTGATGCTAAAAAAGAGAACAATTTGCTAAAGTTACTTGTATGACACATATTTCTGTATGTTTTAGTAAAAAAAATGATTTTACTATGCATATTAGGAATATGTGTGATGAAATTAATATTATAGAAATAATAAATAAAATGAAAATGATTTAATAGATTGATTTAATGATTATGTTAGTAGATATAACTTGCAATCATTAGGACAATCTAATAGCGAACATGTAATTAGTTTAAAACTTAGTGTAGCTGATCGTTGGTTAATGCAACGAAATAAAAATCATAGGGATAATACGACTAATAACCTGGAATCAAATAATTATTTTTCTACCAATTATTTTTTCAAGTACTTGAATGGTGGAACCGATATCAAAATGTCTATCATGTTTTATCTATTATTGCTAAAGAGGTGTTGACAGCACATGTTTCCACCGTTGCGGTTGAACAAACATTCAGCTTAGGTGGTAATATTTTGGAAGCGAGACAATCTTCATTACATCCAAGCACTTTAGAAGCAACAACATGTGTTGATGATTGGACCCGAGCTAATCTGAGGCAACAAGAAGATTCCCCTGATGACTTTGAAGACTTGTTCGACATTGCATCTGCAAGTGCAAGCGGAACGGGAGCTGAAGGATCAAAAAACATTAATGATGATGATGATTGATGAGTAAATAATTATAATAGGGAACTATCTTAAGAATGTAATGGAACTACGTGAGCTTTGATTCATCTCACCCCTAGAGGATACATAGACAACCTAAGTTTTAAGAATTTAAGTTCAAGCACTTTAATTTTATTTTTAATTTAATGTAATCTAAATTCAAATTAATAATTTTTAAATTTTTTAATCTCATTTGTATTTATTTTAAAAAATCATTATTAAAATTTAAAATTTTTCCTGGTTCCCGTTTCCACAATCTTATGGAACCAGAACCTAACCGTTGGTTGGGTCTAAATCAAAACACAAACCAAAATAGAATCCCACAATGAAATGACTCATGAATAATTCTAGGTCACTTAAATATGGTCAAATGGTTCTAGAATGGTAGCTATTTCTCCAAGTGATGATCTAGAGTTCCAAACTCTAATTTTATATTTATGTCCAACACAAATATTTTGACCTAATCACAAACATATTGTGTTTATGCTTCCAAAGCATTCATACACAATTTATTAGCCTAATTTCAACATCAAGCTATTTTATTATGTATCTAATACATAATACATCACTATATGTTTTACTAATGATAACCCACTAATTAAAAACATAGCTTTAAAGAAGATCAAATTTACCAAAGCTAGTAAGCTTGATTCCAAGATCCAATCTTAATTCCAAAGTTAGTAAGCTTGATTCTAAGATCCAATCTTAATTTCTCCTTGTTGAAATGCTTGTAGAGAACTTCCAAAACTTCTCTAAACACTTCTTTTACTTAGGCTAATATTTCTAATTCTTGCTTGTTTTAGCTTTCTGACCGGTGTTGTCAAACGCGTATAACGCAAGCGCACGTATCGTTCAAGTAGTATAAAAAGTATCGATCCCACGAGGAATTAATACCTAAGCTATTAATTTTATAAAGTAAAATGATTACTAGCATCTATTGGATTGATTGTTTGATTGGAATGGTGACTTAAATTTAAAACAAGTAAATAAAATGGCACGAAAATAAATTAAAGAAAATTCAAATTTATAAAACTATCTAGGGTTGTGAATCTTTCCAATATCTTTTTAAAGATGAAGTGGTTATTTTACGTTTGTGTAATATATTAGTTTAATAACCTGGAACACGAAATTATGTAAAAGCCTCTTCCGATGGTCAGATACAATTACTCAGTGTAACCTGATTAATCATATTCCTATGTCAACCTAGTTACCTGAATTTATTAAGTGCAAGTTCCAATTATGGCTACCCCCACTCGATAGTTATATTCCTATCCTGTAAGGAAATCTGTTAAAGGGTTATCTATCCTCAAGGAAGATCGTGGGTTATTAAGTCTAAGATCTTTAACCTAAAATCCATTTTCCAAGTTTATTTTAAATTTACCAGATCAATCTTATTAATGGCCAGTTAACAAGAAGCATTAAGCTTAAGACTTAATAAGTAACCATTTATATTACCCAAACTATAAAATAACCCCTTATAAACGGTGATATTGAAATTCATCACAACCCCAGATAACGGGCTTAGCTATGACACATATTTGCAACTAGTAAACACTTAAAAATAAAGGACATAAAGTAAAATGTTGAAAAGTAAATGCTAGAAATTAAAAAGGAAAAAATACAATAAAAGAAAATGCTAGGGTTAAAGGATCCACTTTTATTACTAATATTTTAGATATCTCCCTTAATATAATATATTAACTTGTGTGATATTACCAACCAGCCATATAGGCGGTAACTTGATTAAGTCAAATTAATAATTAATTACCAACCGACCAACCAGGCGGTATCCTTGCTTAGTCAAGTTAAAACAATTTTTAATATCAATTACCAACCGGCCAATATAGCGGTATCCTCATTAAGCCAAGTTTTAAATAGTTATTATATTATAATTAAGAGATATTAATCTAAATAGCAATAATAAAAGCTTTACCTTTCACCCTAGCAGGGGAAGTTACCTCCTCATTGCTGAATAGTAAAAACTGAAAAAATAAAGAAAGTAAATTACTATTACAAAAAGTAAATAAAATTAATTACATAACTGAAATTAAACAAACTAGATACAAACTCCTTATTATTCTCAAGGAATTACAGAGAGGAAGGTACATCTGAAATCAGAAAATCCGGCTGAATTTATAGGCCTGAGTAAGTGGGGCGCGTCTGTTGGACAATTATGACCCATAGCGTCACTATTTGTACAGATCATGGTGTTGTTGTACAAATTAATTATGTGACAAAGGAGATTGCTCTCTTATCATTTGTGATTAGATCACCAAGATGTATAAATGATAGGAGGTCCCTATGATTTGTTCCTGGATTGAGAATGATATGAGACAATATCAGTCCACGAAGGATAAATCATTTAATATCCCTAGTCAGAGTATTATCGAGATTGGACATCGATACATATGTAAAAGACTAGTATTACACTTGTGCGCGTTGTTAGGGCATAACGTCATAGTTCTCATATATTTGAGTATAGGATACTCATGCAAGTGTAATAGGAGGTTGTGTTTTACCGATGGTACGAGAAACAGCTTCGCTCTGGATAGACCCTCTCGGAATTCCATTGGTAGTATGACTATGTGTCTATGGAAGTCCGAAATCAGGGTAGGTGTATTTGGTCTTAACTTGAGACTTGTACCACTAATACTTGCGACAATCAATATACTTTGGTTTTGGTCGTCCAGGGCTTTAACTGGTTTCTGTGTATGCCTCATCTGGGTATATCGAGAATCGTAGTGTGTTGGGTGTGATGTCAAGACGAAAGTATCACTCCAGTCATAGTGGAGATGATGGTCACGTAGGACACGGGACTGGTTCTCTTAAATGATGCAGCTATCGGGATATTATGACAAGGTCATGTATATCCGATTATAGAGACTAGTTACTAGACATCCGACATGTGCTTCGTACGGGGCATACACAATTCTAGCCCCAGGCCTAGCACATGATCATTCGATACTGGATCGACATACACAATACCACGTATACTACGCCTGATATAGATCGCTTATTCCTGTAAGCATATTTCTGGAGAATTAGGTAGGCATGGCGCTTTGCTAGAAGCTAACCTTGTTTGTAAATCGGTAAAATGTAGTACTAGGTACTTACGTGTTCGGATAGTCCGACGACTGAATTTACTTCCAACATATCCGGGGATCTCATGGGTCGCTTCCCAGAGATTCACGATGATGTATGACTCGAACTTTTATTAATCTGGGATTAATTAGATGAGAGAGAAAATTAATCTGGGATTAATTGGGGAGATATTTTATCTGGGATAAAATATCATTTAAAGAGAGAGAACGATTAATTTGGAATTAATCGATTAAAATAATATTCGATATATTATACGAAATTGGATTTTGACGCGGAATTGAAATTAGATTTTAATTCGGGCGAACGAGTTAATTTAGAATTAATTCGTTAGCGACGTGAATAGTGATTTCGCTAGGCATAATTTTAATTATGTCGCAACGGAAAATTCGTTAATTTGGATTAGCGAACCCGAGCCCGGGATTGTTTGCGAGCGCATTCGCATTTCGAATTCGAGTGCGGCACACAAGTCAAATCAAGCGTCAAATCGTTAGTCACTTTGAGTGATGTGACAACTTGTCACTTTATTGATTGAATGATGTGAATAGTTGACGTTGGTGGTTGTGAGCATTTATGGTTTGACTTTTTTGGATAAAGGAAAATGTAAATGAAATTGTTTGAAATTGAAAAGGTGTATTAGATACACACTTTCCCTTCTCACCAACCAATCGATCTCTCTCTCTTTTCATTTTTGGAGCCAAAAACTCCTTCTCTCACACGGTCAAGGATCAAATTCTTCCTTCTGTTTTCTGAACAACCGAGGGCTAAGGAGAAGCTTTGGATGATTTGTGGCAAATCATCAAGGTGCTAGCACACATAGGAGCCATACAAAGGTGATAGGGAACTCACTTCATGAGCAAGGAATGACCAAACAAAGCTTGGAGCTTCATAGATCAAGCCAAAACCGAAAATGGAGGACAACCAGAAAGCTCACTGCCGTGACTTCCATTGGAGGGCAGAAAATGTTTTTTGTCTTCACCGCATCAACTCAACCGATCATTGTGAGTATTCCGCCACTTCTTTGATTGAATTTTCACTTGTTTCATGCTTGATAATTGATCTTTGGGACCTTAGAGAATTCCAATAATGGTATCAGAGCCAATATTGAGCATGAAAATGATTTAGGGTTAAAATTGGGTAAAACGTTTTTGAGCATGATTTAATGATATTGGATGAATTAGTATGCTTAAATGTGTTTTAATTGATGATTGATTGGATCAATTTGAAGAAATTGTGTTTGGAACAAATTTCCCCAATATTCATGGCTTGGCCGAAAGTTCAAGAGCCCTAATTCTTGGTAATTTTTTGTTTCGTTGATCATTGGATGACTTGAAACGATTGATGATGTTGATTTAATGTCAATTGTGGAATTAATCGGATTGAAACCGAATCGGACACAAAATCCCCTGCAATTGCCGAGAGCCTTAGCATGTATATGAGTTTGATTTTTTGATCAAAATGTGTTGGACACTAATTGATGTAATTGAGCATGATTAATTAGGCTAATTGGTGTTTTGGAAATTGGATAATTAATTGTGTTATACACTTTATGTAATTTAATTGAGAAATTTGAATTTTTTTAATTAAATTATTTGGGGTTAAAATTGGATTTGGGCTTGTTATGTTGTAAATGGGCTTATTGGGCTTGGTTGTACCAAGAAGGGTTTAGGCTGAATTGGTTGGATCCAATTGGGCCCAAAACCGCTTCCATAAAGCCCAAGTGCGACTAATGGACCTTTAAGGTTTAATTGGGCCTAATGGGCCTAAATTGATTTCTGGGCTTATGGGGTAACTCCCGGATTGGACTTTGGTTATTGGGTTGACCCGAGTTGACCAAAAGTCCACGCCTGAAGAAATTAATTAAAAGCCCATTGGACTTTAATTAAATTGAGTTGGACATTAATCGGGCTTTGAGACCCGTAACGATTTAAATTGGAATTTAAGTTGTAAAGGTTCACTAATAAAGTGTAGTATTTAATTTGGAATTAAATTGAGAATTAATATAAATACAAATTGAATTGGATTTAATTATGTAGTTTAATTTAATTCAAGAATTCGTACTTTGAGTACTTATTCGCAAAACGAGTTTGACTCGCGCAAAATCAAATCGTTGTTTGAACATTGGATGGTCACTAATTTTCAGATTAATTAATTTGATTAGATTGATTGATAACATGCTTGTGTGAATACATGGTTGCGATGCATGAATAATGTATATCGGATGGATATTAGATGGGTGGGACAAGTTTAGAAATTGTTTTAATAAATTTAGAATTTATTAATTGGACCTGCGTGTCCAGCCTTATCACCTCCTAATTCTTTGTATTCTCTTCTCACCTATTCCCCTCAATGTAAATGAGGTTTCTTTACAAGTGTAGTGTAATGGGTAGAAGCAAATACTTGTGCTAGCGGGAGAGAGAAATGTAGAGATTTGATCTAGGATCAATGTGTAAAGTATCCATTCGCATATCATTATTATTTATTTATACATGCTTTATTATTTGTTTAGAATGCATGTTTAAGGGTGTATGATGATGAGACCTTAACAAAGATAATATATTGGTTGCCAATTTACACGCGAAAAACCCTCACAAAATATTAAGCGTTTTTCCTTCCATTGAGTGATTCTTACTCAAGATCTGAGACTGGCATTGGTTTGTTGGCCAAAGTCAAGACCTTTGTCCGTCAAGGATGTGCTTGAATCACGAGAGCTTTGTTCCATATTGATGTCTTGTCCAAGTTGTGGTTTGTTGGCCAAAGTCAAGACCATTTCTTGTCCATCGACATTGATTACGAAGCTTTCCATGGTCAATGGGTCGCGCTTAACTGGGATCATTAAGTTTGTTGTGCCAAAGCCAAGACTTAGTTGATTCAGAGGAAAAATGTTAGGTAATATATTGGATATATTGGCATATATAAGATATATGTTTCGGACTTGGATGTCCCCCTACTGGATATAGGAATTGGATTGGATCCAATTGATCTTAGAGATCTACCTAGTTAATTATCATACAATTTGTTGGCCAAAGTCAAGATTGTGTGATATTTAACGGGATCCTAGCCCGCTAGGAAACACGGTTTCCCGAGTACCCGACAGAGGGTTAGAGGCTCACCGAAAAATAGTGGAGGCAAGAATTGAATTTGTAATATTCGTTTAATTACTTGCCATATGCGCTCAATCAAATATCATTCGTCAAATATTTTAAATGTTAGTTGGACTAATATTTAAACGTTGTTTTAATTAACAGTTGGACTGTATTCAAACTTTTCATTTATATTTGATTATATAATTGGATTATAATAATCAATATATTTGATTTAATTAATTATAATTGATTAAAAAAGTTGGACTATAATAATCATTATAATAAATAGTACCTAAATCGTTGATTAAATAGTTGGACTATTAAAATCAAGATAAAATTGAAAAATTAGTGTTTAAAACATAATCCTGGATAAAAAAAATGTATTAAACGACTTTAATTTTCTAAATTGGGAAAAATTTCATGATGGTCCTGGAAAATAATAAGTTACTTTATTTGATAAAATAACACATTAAGCCTAAGCCCGAAGTTAAGCAAATAGTAGAGCATAATCTTTGGAAGATTTATGTGATGATAACTTTAGTGCTTAAAGCTTGTCGTAGTAGACTCCTTAATTTCTTTATCAGAACTAGGGTTAGATCCTTAAAGTATGATAATGAGATTGAAGGATCTTCATAAATCTATTCTTAGATCTTAGAAGTACTAAATTGCAATAAATAATTCTTGGAGAATTAATGACTATTCTCAAGGAGATAAAGTCAAACTTTGCAATAAGGCAAGTAGCGCAAGGCGCACCTTACTTCGATATTCTAGAAACCTGAGGCTTGGCCAAAGGCTTCTGAAGTATTGAAATAGGTAAAGGCAAAATCGTTATAATCTTCTGGGAAGATAACGGACATATCGTAAAATGTCTGCCTAAAATTGTGGCAAACAGGATCGCGGAAGCGTGACTGCCATTTGGGCATACATGAAGGAATTGAAGACGGGGCAAGGCTCTGACTTCAAATATGTTTGTCAACATTATGTTCACTACTAGTATTAAAATTAGATTTTAAATACTTAGTGTGTAACATAAAATATATGTATTGATAGGAACTACCTTCGGGTGTGTACCTAAATTAGGAAACTGTTAAAAATGTAACTAGTTTGACTAGAGACATTATCTCCATATCAGTGTTTAACCCGTTGCGGATGAACCTTTATATTCTAGAACACTAAAGTGTTTCATTATATAAAGATGATATTGAGATAAACACATTAGATGTGAAATAACAACATTTATATTTTGAATATAAATAAATCTCAAACATATTACATGACAAACAAACAACTCAAACTGATTTGATCAGAAGAAACTGATGTGCCATTGTTGTCTGGGACACAATTAAACAATACTCGTATATCCGCACTTTTGAAGAGTGGGTACTAGGACTAATTTGATCCCAATCAAATAAAGTCTACGAATCTAGTTTATTGGGCAAAGTTCCTAAAACACCTTTACTTGGTAAAAGTGTAAGTGCAATCGATCTGTTAGCTTTTGTTCAAAGTGAAGCAAGTGGGCCCATGTCTAGCAAGGCTAGATGTGGATATGAATATTTCGTGACCTTTACGGATGTGGCATCGCGTTATGGTTATGTGTTTCTTTTGAAGAACACAAAGCGGGAACTTTTAAAGTTTCGACACGAAATAGACAAACAGATCGACTAAAGTATTAAACCGTCACGGTAAGACCGTAATGGAAAATACTAAGGCAATAAGTTTCTAATATACTTGAGAGAGTATAGTATTATTTCAATGAGGACTCCTCCTAGAACACGTCAATTTGACGGTGTGTCCGAACTGAGTAACCGAATTTTGTTAGACATAATAAGGTTAATCATGAGTCGCTCTGAGCTACCATTTCCTTCAACAGATAAGCATTAACAGTGCAAGAACTTATTTAGAATAAGGTTCCATTAAAATCTGTTTGACAGATTTCATATTAGATATGAACATGAAAGAAACCGGGTTCTTATTCCTGTATATTTGGGTATACTAGGCATATGTTTGGATGATACCAAACTAAAACCCAAATTAGATAAATGCCAAATTGTAGGTTATCCTAGGGATACCAAAGTATAGTACTTATACAACTTACAAGAGAATAATGTAATTGTTGCTCACCATGCGGTTTTTCTAAGAGGAATACCGATATGCAGTGGTAAGTGGGAGGATATTAAAACTCGATGAAAATCTGAGTAACACTATTCCAGGCACTGAATCCTTAATGGAACTATTATCAGTAATCTTTGAATACACAAGAACCACGTATGTCGGAGAGAGTCAGAAAATAACCTGGGGTATGGTTTCTGATCTCACCTCGTAAGGATGTTAATCTTTTGAGGTATACCAACTGACTACGTATGAGGAAGTGATACAAGGTATCGACTCCCTATTATGACAAAGTGTCAAAAATCCGAAATGGATTCCATGTAAATCGACTATATTTGGACATTAGTTGATGTACCAGAAGGCATTGTGCCTAATGGTAATATATGAGTCTTCAAGGAAGACATATATGGATGGCAACATTCCAACGTATAAAGCTAGGCTTTTAGCTGAAAGGTATCGTTATCAACATTGTGTTGATTACGGTTCAACCTTTTACCGTTGCCACGGTAAATCCATTTGGATAATGCTTGCTAACGCTGCATGTTTCATTTATGAAATATGTCAGCTGAACGGGAAAATATCTTTCCTTCAAAGGAAACCTTTTGGAGGATGTTTACAACATCCTATCGGTTTTGTCATAACATAACTAGCAAACAAGGTTTGCAGGTTATTCGATCCATGTTTGGATTGAAGCAAGCATTTGGTTCTTGGAATTATCGTTTTGATGTAATCATAATGGTTTATGATTTAATTCAAAAAGTAAATGATTCTTGTGTATATAACGAGGTTAGTGGGAGCGCACTGACAGTGGCTACCCTATAAATAATGATAATATATGTCATTTCTTGGAAATGATATTCCCATATAACAATCGGCAAAAGCTTGGCTTTCGAGAAAATTCTCCGTAGAATTCTTGGGAGAAACAACCTTTATTCTAGGAATAAAGATCTACTAGGACAGATTTAAAGTTGTTGAAACTCTCCGAGAAATCGTATATTGAAAAATGTACGCGACCTGTTGTCTCATACGCTTTGAGCATATGGATTCATAAACAGGCCAATCCAAGTGATAGTCATTGGATTGATGTTAAGAACATCCTTTAGTATCTTAGAGAACTAATGATGCTGTCTTATTCTATGGAGAATGAGAACTTGAAGTGACTGGGATCACTGTTGCAAGTTTCCTAAACCGATAAAAAGACTGTAAGTCGCAAACGGTACTATAAATTTTGAATAACGGAACAGTGAGCTAGGAATATTCCAAGCAAGATACTGTTACCATATAAACAACTAATGCGGGCTATTGCTGCAGCTGAGGCAGCAATAGAAGCCATCTGGGTCATAATAAATCTAATTAGATTAAATATAGTTCTTTTAGCAGCTGAGCTAGGCTACAGCGCAGGCTAAAGAATTAATGGTCTCATCAACGATCCAGATATATACTTCGATATTCATCTGATTCGTTCGAATCATACATCGTGGCGATGTGATGATCGAATAAATCGCATCAGATGATAATCATGCAAATTCGCTGACGAAAGACCTTCTCAGCAGTTTGAGCCAACCGTACATAGTTCGGGTGTTAGACACTCGAGTGACTGGCTATAGGCCAAGTGGTCGATTGTTGGACAATTATGACCCACATCGTCACTATTTGTACAGATCTTGGTGTTGTTGTACAAATTAACTATGTGACAAAGGAGATTGCTCTCTTATCATTTGTGATTATATCACCAAGATGTATAAATGATAGGAGGTCCCTATGATTTGTTCCTGGATTGAGAATGATATGAGACAGTATCAGTCCACGAAGGATTAATCATTAAATATCCCTAGTCAGAGTATTATCGAGATTGGACATCGATAAATACGTAAAAGACTAGTATTACACTTGTGCGCATTGTGAGGACATAACGGCATAGTTCTCATATATTTGGGTATAGGATACTCATGCAAGTGTAATAGGAGGTTGTGTTTTACCGGTGGTACGGGAAACAGCTTCGCTCTGGATAGACCCCATCGGAATTCCATTGGTAGTATGACTATGTGTCTACGGAAGTCCGAAATCAGGGTAGGTGTATTTGGTCTTAACCTGAGACTTGCACCGCTAATACTTGCGACAATCAATATACTTTGGGTTTGGTCGTCCAGGGCTTTAACCGGTTTATGTGTACGCCTATTCTGGGTATATCGAGAATCGTAGTGTGTTGGGTGTGATGTCAAGACGGAAGTATCACTCCAGTCATAGTGGAGATGATGGTCACGTAGGATACGAGACTGGTTCTCTTAAATGCTGCAGCTATCGGGATATTATGACAAGGTCATGCATATCCGATTATAGAGACTAGTTACCAAACATCCGACATGTGCTTCGTACAAGGCAGACACAATTCCAGCCCTATGCCTAGCACGTGATCATCCGATACTGGATCGACATACACAATACCACGTATACTACGCCTGATATAGATCACTTATTCCTGTAAGCATATTTCTGGAGAATTGGGTAGGCATTGCGCTTTGCTAGAAGCTAACTTTGTCTTGTAAATCGGAATAAATGTAGTATTAGGTACTTACGTGTTCGGATAGTCTAACGACCGAATTTACTGCCAACATATTCGGGGATCTCATGGGTCGCTTCCCGAAGATTCACCGATGATGTATGACTCGCACTTTTATTAATCTGAGATTAATTATATGAGAGAGAAAATTAATCTAGGATTAATTGCGGAGATATTTTATCTGGGATAAAATATCATTTTAAGAGAGAGAACGATTAATTTGGAATTAATCGATTAAAATAATATATTCGATATATTATACGAAATTGGATTTCGATGCGGAATTGAAATTAGATTTTAATTCGGGCGAACAGTTAATTTAGAATTAATTCGTTAGCGACGTGAATAGTATTCGCTAGGCATAATCATTTAATTACGTCGCAACGAAAAATTCGTTAATTTGGAATTAGCAAACCCGAGCCCGTGATTGTTTACGAGCGCATTCGCATTTCGAATTCGAGTGCGGCACACAAGTCAAATCAAGCGTCAAATCATTAGTCACTTTGAGTGATGTGACAACTTGTCACTTGATTGATTGAATGATGTGAATAGTTGATGTTGGTGGTTGTGAGCATTTATGGTTTCACTTTTTTGGAAAAAGGAAAATGTAAATGAAATTTTTTGAAATTGAAAAGGTGTATGAGATACACAATTTCCCTTCTCACCAACCAATCGATCTCTCTCTCTTTTCATTTTTGGAGCCAAAAACTCATTTTTCTCACACACGGTCAATGACAGAATTCTTCCTTTTGTTTTCTGAAAAACCGAGGGCTAAGGAGAAGCTTTGGATGATTTGTGGCAAATCATCAAGGTGCTAGCACACATATGAGCCATACAAAGGTGATAGGGAACTCACTTCATGAGCAAGAAATGACCAAACAAAGCTTGAAGCTTCATGGATCAAGCCAAAACCGAAAATGGAGGACAACCAGAAAGCTCACTGCCGTGACTTCCATTGGATGGCAGAAAATGTTTTTTGTCTTCACCGCATCGACTCAACAGATCCTTCTGAGTATTCCGTCACTTCTTTGATTGTATTTGCACTTGTTTCATGATTGATAATTAATAATTGGGACCTTAGAGAATTCCAACAGCGTCGTGACGCGACAACTTTTTCGCGTCATGACGCACCATGATTTCCGGCACCAAACGCGGCGTTGTTGACACGTGGCAAGGCGGCGCAACAGCTGAATGATTGTGCTGACGTGGTGATGATATAGCGATATGGATTGTCGGCACCATACGATGACGACACATGGCACAAGATGATTGGCTGATGATGACGTGGCTGACACGTGGCAAGCTGACTCGGTATGTGACTGATGTGGATGCCACGTGGATGACACGTAGATGACACATGGCGATGGTGATTGTCGGCAGCATGTGATAGTGACACGTGGCACGTCACACTTTAGCGGATCTGCTATGATGTTGACACGTGGCCGGCGAACGTTAGCATCCTGCACATGTTAGCAGACTTCTCAGATTGTGACATGTGGCACGATGCATTTTAGCATGAAGCGGCGCACGTTAGCGGTCGCGATGCACAAAATTACAATTTTACCCTTTTTTGTTCTTTTTCACTGTTTTGGCCCAGAATCACTTCCAGAGAGTCCTGAAACTTTATTTATCTACAAAATAACACAAAACACATCAAAATATTCACAAAACTCAAGAAACTATACAAAATATTAGGTCAAATGAGTGGGAAATAGTGATACATTTACCACTCATCACACCCCCAAACCTAACATTTTACTAGTCCTCGAGCAAAACAACAAAATAGAATAACATAAACATCTTTAAAATAAAAATTAAGCTAAGCCACTTTCGTAGGGATCACGGTTACATTTAGCGTTTGCAACAAGCCTTTAAACCCCTAGGTGTCCCTAGTGGACGAGTTGTAGTCTCGTGAGGGCTTACATTAACGTTACCTATAAACGTTTTACAAAAGAAAAAAGATAGTAAAACTAATGCACACAAAAGCAAAAAGACAAGAGAAAAAAGAATAAACAAGTTAGTGACTAAACAAGTGAAACTTCTTATCCAAGTTAAGAGTTTATTCTTTCTTTCTAAATTACCGAATAAGTGAATTCTCTGATTATTTTTAACTTTCTCCATATATACAGCCAACAAAATATTAATCAACTCATTTTGCCCACAATAGTCACAAGTGTAGTTGAGAAGAGAGTAATATTTTTGTCCTAAAGTTATATCTGAATTCACACATTTTTAGCAATGGAATATATATATATATATTTTCTGATTTTTCTGATTTTTCTGATTTTTTTTAATTTTATTTATATACAATATCTTTCATCTATGTAGCAAGCTTTGGGCCAGTGACTCCCAAACCAGTTGGCTTTAGAGCACTAGGTGTTAAGACACCCCTACAGACTTAATTACTCAGACTTCAGATATATATATTCTAACATCTTTGATCCATGTATCGAGCTTTGGGCCAGTGACTCTCAAACCAGTTGGTTTTAGGGCAGTAGGTGTTAAAACACCCCTACGGACTTAATAAATCGGATCTCAGATATATATATAAATTTTTTATATCCCATCGCTTTTTTTAGATGCTTCTTGCAATTAAACTAGAGCACTGAATATTACAAGCTTTTCAATTACAACTCATGTCCGTATATTACCATGTATGTTGATAATACCTGTCAACTCAGCATATGAAGATTCATTTTAATTAGTTTTATGGAGAATTCACAAATAAAATAATTCAAAAAGAAATAAACAAAAATTAACTTGTTACAAAATAGGCTGAGATACGTCTCAGGAATGGAAATTCCTTACACAGCTATCTTACACCAATTTCACCCGATTAATCAAATTAAAACAAAAAAGCACAAAATATTTTTTTTGATTTTTTAATTTTTTTTGAATTTTTTCAAAAAAATTTAGACTAAAAATAAAAACAACATAAAAATAAGATACTAGTCAACTATTCCCCACCCCAAACCTAAATGAGACATTGTCCCCAATGTCTTAAAAAGTAGAAGATGAGTTTAGAAGATAGTACATGATTAGCTGAAATTCTACATCTAGAAAGAAAATTAAAGATTAAGATCCAGATTTATCCGACGCTTCTTACGATCATTATCAGACCAGTTAATCTTGGAAAGGATAGAGTCAATTTGTGGTTCGAAGGCTAAAATTTGATCAATTAAATCAGGGCAGTTCTGGCAGTGAAGAGGAGTTCTTTCAAAGGTTTTGACACAAACCCATTTCTCTGGGCATCATCAAGAAATACACAAAGAAAATCATAAAATCCATCTAAGTTGAACAGTCCAATCGGTTTCTGGTGTATGTTCAAGTTCGTCCAAGATAGTACCTGTAAAGTTTTCCTCCATCGTGCCCAAGCCACCTGGCAAAGCAATAAAAGCATCAGCATGCTTAATCATTTCTACCAGTCGTTTAGACATATCTGGCACAATTAGTTCCTCTTTGTTTGATGGTCTTATCAGATTCGCCTCTGCCAAAGGTTTTGGGATGATTCCCAAAACGTGACTGCCTTCATCCTGTACGGCCTTTGAAATGATCCCCATTAGTCCAAGATTGCCTCCACCATATACTAGGTGCATATTCCTTTCAGCTATGACTCGACCCAATTCTTGTGCTGCCGCTACGTATTGTGGCTTAGTACCAACACTAGTACCATAAAAGACACAGATATTTACAACTCGTCTTCTTGAAGTGGCTTCTATTTCATGTATGTTTCTTTCTCAAATATGGATGCCTTCAAAAGTGCAATGATGAATTGTATTTATAACACCTGAAAAATGGTGAGTAATAATAGCACTAGTATCTTCCAAAGGACGATTGTTAGCAAAACAAATCGTGAAAGGTCAAAAAGTCTGGATCCTGTCGGAGAAAATAAAAGAAAATAATAAAACAAATCACAATTATTAGGAAAAAATAAAGAGATATATTTTACAATAATTTACGGCTTGATTGACGTCTATGCGTCAGAGACAAGCTTCCCATCCAATTTTCTTAAAAAATGGCAAACGGGGTCATTTAAAGTCAGATTCCCGAGACTGTACTGTTGTCTTTCTCTTTGGAATTGTGTATGTAATTTGCGAATAGCTATATGAACATATCCAATGGGATGCATCTCAAGAGTCGAAGATATATCATCTAAAGACTTCTTACTCAAGCCATCCCTAATGAATTTAATTTTATCTTCGCGATTATCAGACACCATTCCTAAATAATGATAACGAGTATTGCAATTCCATGGTGCACATTTGTAAAAAACACCTATTTGCTTAGCCCTACGTTCCTTTGCATAGGTGATTCTTCCACAACCAGGCAAATAAGAATTACAAGAATCAGAATACTCACATGCTAATCGGAACCGTGCTTCGATTGCCCAATGAATTTTATTAGGAATACCATGGATTGTCAGAAGTCTCATTCGTTCCAAGCGAGCTTTGTAGACTTTCATTAGAAAATTTTACGGGAGAGAAGGAAATTGCTTGTGAAGATTTGTGAGAGCTTCTTCCATTCTGAAATGACTTTACCTACACAAATTAAACACAAAAAATAAAACACACCAAATCTGAATATATACACAAATTGCGTGGGTTGCCTCCCAGCTAGCGCTAAGTTTAAAGTCGTCAGCTAGACATGACTGCCCGAACGTTAGGCTGGATGTGAAAGTGTGACACTTTTTTTTGTCACTCGAATCATTCTCCCCAGTAGTGCTTGACACGCTGGCTGTTAACCTTGAATGTGTTGTTTGACTTGGGATTGTATATCTCAACAACTCCGAATGGTAACACCTGAGTAATCACAAATGGACCTGACCACTTGGATTTCAGCTTTCCAGGAAAAAGTTTCAACCGTGAATCGTATAACAACACCTGCTACCCTGGCTCCAGTTGTCTACGCACTATTTTTTTATCATGCCATTTCTTTTTCTTTCCTTTGTACAGTTTGGCATTCTCATAAGCTTGTAAGCGAAATTCCTCTAATTCGTTGAGTTGGTGGAGTCGTTTCTCTCCTCCAGCTTGTAGATCAAGATTTAACTTCTTTAGTGCCCAGTAGGCCTTGTGTTCAAGCTCCACTGGCAGATGGCATGCTTTCTTAAACACCATTAGATATGGGGACATACCAATGGGTGTCTTGTAATGAATCCATCATGCAGAAATGTCCATTTAACTTTCGGTGCAATAACATGAAGCTTCCTACAAGTTGGCCAAGTTGGCCAGTAAAGATTTTGTTGGTAAAATCGTGTAATACAGTTCACACGTTTTCTGGCCTATAAGTAGAGAGCTTTCCAGTATGTAAATGCATCCCCAAAGAGTGCGTAAATTGTTAGAGAAAGTGTGAGGTTTTTTCATTTATAAGTTTTGTAAACTTATTGTATTCTATTCTTGAGAGTAATAGAAAGGTTTCGGTTTTTCCTCAAAATACTCAAGAGTGATCAAGTGAATCACAACAAGTGGTATCAGGAGCTTTGGTTCTTCTTTGGGGTCGTAAAACCGAAAAACAGAGCTTTGGTTCGGAAAAATGATTCCGACGAAATTTTTCAAAAATCCAATTTGAACATACCATCAGATATTTCACGTCGAGACGAGTTCGGTGGTATTTTCCGGAGATCAAACGGAGATCAGAGAAGGCCACACGAGCTTGCACGCGCTGGGGAGTGGCAAACTTTCTCATTCACGCATTCCACGCGCGGCTGGAGGAAGAAGATGATACACATGGTGTCAGATCAGCAGTCCAGTAACGCCACATAATTTAACACGTCAGCATCCCTGCCACGTCAGCCGCTACGTCATCCGACAAGTGGCATCCACATCAGCAAGCCGGTCATACTTTGCCACGTCAACTACCACATCAGCATGCCATGTCAGCACGACCACGTCATCTTCCACGTCGCTTTGCCACGTCAGCACTGCCACATCAGCAGACTGGTAAATTTCATTTAGCCCCTGAAGTCTTTGAAATTTATAATTTATCCCTATAAGTTTTAGGAATTTACAAATTAGCCCTTGAGTCAGATTTACACCAACAAAGTGTCTATTCCACCATTTTCGTTCGTTCCGGACGCAACGGTGACCTTCAATTTGTGAAATTCTGCCCCATTTTAACATATTTTCATTTTAAACTTTAAAACTTAAAATGGAAATGAAAGATTTATCTTCTGGTGCAATGATTAAACTGGCTGCAACTAATTACTCCCTCTAGAGACCTCAGATGATAGATTTCTTGCATTGCAAATATCTATTTGATGTCATTGAGTTGAAGGGAGTGAAATCAGAATCTATTAAAGACTATGACTTGAACAAACTCAATAATAGAACTCTGGGTCATATTAGGCAGTGGATCGGCCATAATGTCTTCCACAACATAGTTCATGATACAGATGCTTATGAAATGTGGAGGAAATTGGAAGACATGTTCCAGGCCAAAATAGCTCGGAATAAAGCCTTAATCATGAGGTGTTTAGTGAACCTGAAGCTTTAATTATTACTTCCGTTACTAAACATACCAACGAGTTCCAAAGCCTGGTGAACTAGTTATCTGCAGTAGACATGCAACTGGCAGATGAAGTTCAAGCCCTTTTGCTACTCAGTTCTCTTCCTGATAGCTGGGAGACTCCGGTAGTTACTCTCAGCAACTCAGCTCCAGGAGGCAAACATTCCTACCTATGGTAAAAGACGCCCTGTCAAATGAAGAAGCCAGAAGAAAAGATGTGGGCTCATATCAAACAAAAGCCCTTGTCTCGGAGCATCGAGGAAGACAACAGGAGAAAAATCAAGGTAGGAGGACAGGCAGAAGCAAAAGCAGAGGCAAATCCAAGGATGAGAGAAAGACATACAAGTGCTTTCACTGTGGCATAGAAGGCCACTTAAAGAAGAATTGCCGGAAACTGCAACGAGAGTAGGGACAAGGCAATAACCAGTCGAAGAAGAATGATGCAGAGACACTAGTAGTTACCACAGTAGATGTAGCTATATGCTCCGGCCAGGAAGAAGCATGCCTTCACACCGCAACTCATGATGTCGAGTGGGTGGTAGATACTACAGCATCCTACCACGTCACTCCTCACATAGATTTCTTCACAATATACAAAGTAGGAGACTTTGGAGCAGTGAAGATAGGGAATACCAGTTCTTCTTATATAGTGGGAATTAATGCATCTTTTAATATGAGGTTACATAAGGTCTGGATATGGTACTGAAATCTTTAATGAACCTCCTATAAGTGTGCTAGCACTTGAGATTTTGCCACAAAATCCCACTCTAGCTTCCCTCACTGCTCAAGGTTTCTCAAACCAGAAAAACAGAAAATGCACAGCCCTTTTGGGCGTGATATGTAGAGAGAAAATGGAGAAGAGAGAGATGAATAATGTGTAATTGTTTTTGGTAAATGAATTTCTAAAAAACATATACCAACTTTGCTTTCAAAAGGTCAAAGTAATAAAAAACAATATATTCCATTCAAGCTTTTAAAAGCTTTCAACAACTCCCATCAAGTCACATCTATCATTCAAGTTGTCAAGTCACATCACTCAAAGTGACAAGATTTGACGCTTGATGTGACGCTGATGTGACTAGCGATTTGATGCTTGATTTGATTTACGTGCCGCACTCGAATTCAAAATGCGAATGCGCTCGCAAATAATCCCGGGCTCGGGTTCGCTAATTCCAAATTAACGAATTTTCTATTGCGTCCTAATTAAATGATTATGCCTAGTGAAATCACTATTCATGTCGCTAACGATTTAATTCCAAATTAGCTCGTTCGCCCGAATAAAAATCTAATTTTAATTCCGCGTCGAAATCCAATTTCTTTTAATATATCAAATATATCAATTAATTGATTAATTCCAAATTAATCGTTATCTCTCTTTAGTGATATTTTATCCTATATAAAATATCTCCGCAATTAATCCCAGATTAATTTTCTCTCTCATCTAATTAATCCCAGATTAATTTAGAGTGCGAGTCATACGTCATCGGTGAATCTTTGGGAAGCGACCCATGAGATCCCCATATATGTTGGCAGTAAATTCGGTCGTCGGACTATCCGAACACGTAAATACCAAGTACTACGTTTTACCGATTTACAAGACAAGGTTGGCCTCTAGCAAAGCGCCATGCCTACCCAATTCTCCGGAAATATCCTTACAGGAATAAAGGATCTAAATACACTTCCGTCTTGACATCACACCCAACGCACTACGATTCTCAATATACCCAGTATTGGCGTACACAGAACCTGTTAAAGCCCTGGATGACCTCAACCAAAGTATATTGATTGTCGCAAGTATTAGCGGTGCAAGTCTCAGGTTAAGACCAAATGCACCTACCCTGATTTCGGACTTCCATAGACACATAGTCATACTACCAATGGAATTCCGAGGGGGTCTATCCAGAGCGAAGCTGTTTCCCGTACCATCGGTAAAACACAACCTCCTATTACACTTGCATGAGTATCCTATACCCAAATATATTAGAACTATGCCATTGTGCCCTTACAACGCGCACAAGTGTAATACTAGTCTTTTACGTATTTATCGATGTCCAATCTCGATAATACTCTGACTAGGGATATTTAATGATTTATCTTTCGTGGACTAATACTGTCTCATATCATTCTCCGTCCAGGAACAAATCATAGGGACCTCTCATCATTTATACATCTAGGTGATCTAATCACAAATGATAAGTGTGCAATCTCCTTTGTCACATAGTTAATTTGTACAACAACACAATGATCTGTACAAATAGTGACGCTATGGGTCATAATTGTCCAACATTTAGGGCACTAATAGCATTCAGCCAAGCAAATGATTTGGGGAAAAATTGATCCAATCCATTTTCCACAAAATTGATCACAAACAACTCCAAGTCATCCATATACAAGCATGCTCAAACAAGTAATTTAGTCAAAACATGCTCAAATCCAATTTACCCAAATTTTACCCTAAGTATAATTCATGCTCAAAATGGCTCATTGATACCATTATTGGGTTTCTAGGTTAATCCCAAGATCATTTAAGCATATAAATAGAATGAATACGCAAAGAAGAGTGGCAGAAACACACTTACATTGAACGGATTTAGGATGCGAAGAACAACAAAATTTCCCTTTGAGTTTGGCCAAGGTTGTCCTTTTGTCTTTGAGCTCCAGGCTTCCAATGGTGATTCCAAGTTATTGGGATGGTTTCCCTATCACCTTGTTATGATCCCTTTGAGGTGATAGCCTTTAGAAATTTTGCAACAAAATTTCTCTTCTTCCTTCTTCAAGATTTGGTCAAGAGAAGAAAGAAATTGGGAGAGTATTTTTCTTTGCAATTTGCATGAAAATGAGAGAGAGTGAGCTTCTGTGTGATTTCAAAAATCAATTAAATGATATACCTGCCGGCATTGCATTTTTGCATGTGAAACCCGATGATGAGTCTCAATTGGAGGCACTACCTTTTTAGTTAAGGATATTGCGGGAAACGGTTGTCGGAAGGGAATCGGTATTTCGTTAGATCCTTATTCACTTGTTTAGCGTCAAGCTCATTTGTTGGACCTCCGTTTAGAGCACCTTTGGCCCAAAAAACCCAGAACCATTTAACCTTGGCCCAAACCCACTTACCATGCCACCACACACCAAGCTAAACCAAGCCCACACCACCACTAGGCCCACACTCCCATATCACCTTAAAATACACCCAAATTAAATAAAATATTAATTAAATTAAATATTAACTAAATAAAATATTAATTAAATTAAATAAAACATTAATTAAGTTATTTACCAAATTAAATAAAATATAAAATAAAGTCATGCCTAATTTAGATAAATCAAATATATTAACTTCCTAACTAAACAAAATCATATACTAAATTAAAGAAATTGCATGCCTAATTAAAATCAATCAACAAATATTATGCCTAATTAAAATCAATCATAACCAATTAAAAATATTGACTTCCTAATCTAACAAATTGTATTCCTAAACCAAGCCAATCAAATATTCAACCTTCCTAGTTCACCAAAATTTGTCCCCCATCAAATCCCTTGCTTTCCTTGTCCAACACCAAATCAAATCCTCTCTTTAATGCCAAAATCCCTCCCTTGTGAGACAAGGAGAAGCCCTATCCCTTCTCTATATAAACAACACTTTTCCAAGCCATCATCCTCTCCCTATTTCTCTAATTCACGGCAAACCAAAAACACAAAGAAATAAACCCTAGCTTATCACTCACGGCCCCTCACTTCATCAAGCATCCAACGCCACTTACCCCTCTTTGCTCTCACGCACAGAAGCCCTCCACTTACAATCACATTACTGACTCACCTACACTCAACGCCACATGCCCTCACTATCCCCTCACCACCTACACTCAACGCCAACACGTTCATGTCCCTCACCTAGATTCATTCAAGTAGCCCACTGCGCACTGTAAGCCCAGCACCATACTCCCTTCATGCCAACTACCTCACTGCCACCTAGTCGCACTACGCACACACTTCACAATCAGCCTCTCACATCAGCAACACTATCACCAAAATCTGCCTCAACGCCACTGCCACTCAATACGCCAAGACTGCCACACAAACACAGCCCTATAAACTGCCCAAAACAGTCTCTCAAACACCCAAAACAGTAGCTTTGAAGACCTGAAACAGTGGCAGAAAATACAGAGGAAACATCAGCGAAACGGAGGTCAAACAGCAAGCAAAACAGCAAAACAGCAAAATAGTGAGCTAAGACGCTAAACCAGTGAACCAGAGAAGTTGAGGAGCTTTAACCCTTCCGATCTCTGTGAAACTCAAGTCTGAAAGTCGGCAAAAAGGTTAGACGTGAGGGTATTTTTCACACTCATTTTCAGTTTTATTTTTATTATTTATTGAGTATTGTTCACATGATTATTATGTTAAAATGCATGTTGTGGCCCTTGAGTAGATAAATATGCATGTATTACGAAATGTTGTATGTTGTGGCCTTGGAATAAAATGAAAGATGTGTCAACTCTCGCGGTATATCAGATGGAAACCCGGATATAAATTTCATAGCCGATTCCGAATGGACGGTAGTATGATCTGTACTCGGGATACAACTCCACGTACCGCTTGAGTAAACGACACATTCTTTTGTTTTATGTTGCTTTGATTTATTTATTATTCGTTATTTGAATTCCTGCATTTATTTATTTGATGTGTTAATGAGATGGAATTCAAGCATGATTTAGTCCATTTAGCTGTTCATTTTCAAGCATGATTAGCCATTTATTTTGCGTTACGTTTAGGCTGTTCTTTGTTTTTCGCATTATATGATCGAAGTATGTTCATGAGATTGCCGTGTGATATTGTATGTTTGCCAATATGATGATTACTTTCATGCATGAGAACTTAGAAGCATAATACTCTTGGAAATAAGTGTTACTTAGGTTTGGTTGAATTATTACACAAATCATTTTATTACAAGTGACATAAGTAAGGGACCATTCCGAACCCAACGGTTTGAGGTCTTCCCTTGCGAGGGGTGAGTGCGGCCTTAAATCTCATTTTCCCGGTTCACACCGGGTGGCGACTCCATTATTCTCCGGTTTAGTCCCCCGCGGGCTACTCCGTACTCCCAACCGGGCCGCGAGCCCGGGACAGCATGCGTCGCCCAATTCATGTGTCCCACAGTCTGGTGACTCCATTGGGGATAGAGAATCAGCCCCGAAATAATGTCTTGTAATATTATGATTTGTGCTTTAATTAACTGTGTCTACTGTGAGTTAAAAGGGGTTTAATCAAAGGCATTTTGAGGCTAGGTAATGGTTTGGTGTCTTTCTTCACTCACTACCTTTCTAGAAGGAAAAACTGTGAAGGCACCTAGATAGCCATCTACTCGTAGCCTATTATGATGGACTAATTTGGAGGACTCGTTGTTTATTCCTGACACCAAGCGAAAAGAGCCTAAGAGGCTTGGGTATTTAAGTGAGCCTCGCTCCACCCTCCCTCTGGGGAATCTACAACGGGAAGTCCATTTGACAGTCATTCACACACCATAGCTCGTTAGCACGTACCTTAGTGTATAAAAAGGGGTGCGCTCACTTGGTCGCTCGAACCCTTGAGTGAGGAGACCTAGTTGTGGGCCATCCTTCACCGGTGAGAGCCTTTGTCTACACTCTTGCAAACCCACACGTAGAGCGGGGTTGTATGACCTATATCAACTATTTCCTTGTGTTTGTGGGCCATCCTCAATTGGATACAGTTGGACTTCTTGTCAGAAATGCGAACTTGTTGGGCCATTTAAACTGGGACGAGTTCGTATCCTATGACAATTGGGCCAAAAGCTTCTAAAATGTCGATGGGCCGCTCTGTAGAAATTATTGCTTTATGACTGGATTATCTATTATATGCTTGTGTTTGGGAACATTGTCATTTGGATCCATTCGGACCTTTTGTCATGAGGTATGGGCTTGTTGGGCCATTTAAACTGGGACAAGAATGTATCTTATGATGATTGGGCCAAAAGCTTCTAAAACGCCAATGGGCCATTATATGTTTGTGTTTAGGAACATTATCATTTGGATACGGTTGGACTTCTTGCCATGAGATGTGAACTTGTTGGGCCATTTAAACTGGGATGAGTTCACTCCTATGACAGTTAGCCCAAAAGATTTTAAAATGATGGTGGGCCGATTTGTGTGAAAATTTTAATGAGTTGATATATTTCTTGCATTAAGCACCTCATGCATACATGCACCATGTTAACCCCCTTTTGTCTTGAAGGCCATCATAGATACCCGTTGGGTTAGGGAAGAGGGCAGACTTGTCAAAAGACCAAGCAGTCACCAAGGGAATTGACAGAAGACCTAACCCAACGGGATAGGAAATTCATCCATGCATACATGTAACGCACTTGCATTCTTTTTGCGTTTTGTTTTCTTTGTATTCACAGGTTTCAAAGGAGAAAAAAAAAGAAAGCGGCAAAGAACAAGCTAATCAGAAATGGTAAGAAACACAGTAGCGGATTTGGGTAATAATCCCAGGGTTGAGGCCCATTTGAGTTTGAGTTTTGGGTATGGCACTCTGGGGGCGAGTCCCACATCAGTTTCAGTATCAGTTTGGGGCGAGGCCCATATCAATATCAGTACGGGGGTCGAGGCCCATATCAGTATCAGTTTGGGGCGGGGCCCACATCAGTATCAGCTGGGGGCGAGGCCTATATCAGTATCAGTTTGGGGCGAGGCCCATATCAGTATCAGTCTGGGGGCGAGGCCCATATCAGTATCAGTTTGGGGCGGGGCCCATATCAGTATCAGTCTGGAGGGCGAGGCCCACATCAGTATCAGTTGGGGTGAGGCCCATATTAGTATCAGTCTAGGGGCGAGGCCCATATCAGTATCAGTTGGGGGCGGGGCCCACATAAGTATCAGCTGGGGGCGAGACCGATATCAGTATCAGTTTGGGGCGAGGCCCACATCAGTATCAGTTTAGGGGCGAGGCCGACATCCGCATCAGTTTGGGGGCGAGGGCCACATCAGCATCATGCATCCATACATACATGCATACATATCACATACATGCAATTTTTGTTTTGTATTCGCAGGATTGTAGCGGCAAAGACCACCTTATCAAGTAACGGCTCAAAAATGAGCCACATTCTCGGACAGCACGGTTCAGAAATGGACCGCTACCACAACAGTTGCCAAAAATGGCGTTCAAAAGTGGAGCACACTCATGCATGCACGCATACACGTAACACATTTTGGCATTCATTTTGTGTTTGTTTTGTATTCCCAGGTTTTGAAGAAGAAAAGATAAAGCGGCAAATGAAAGCCAATAAGAAGCATCAATATAACATCAGCAGTTTACGGACAAGTCCCAGGGTTGAGGCCCATATCAATATCAATCTGGGGCGAGGCCCACATCAGTAACAGTGTTGGGGCGAGGCCCACATCAGTTTCAGGGATGAGGCCCGCATCAATACCAGTCTTAGGGATGAGTCCCAGGGTAAGGCCCATATCAGTATTAATCTGGGGCGAGGCCCACATCAGTACCAGTTTGGGGCGAGGCCCACGTCAGTATCAGTTGGGGCGAGGCCCACGTCAGTTTGAGGTCGAAGAACCACTACATCGATAACATTTTCGGGAACAAGGCCCAGGGGAATAAAGCCCACATTCAACACAGCTCGGGAATAAAGCTCACAGTCAGCTCAGATAAGGGAATAAAGCCCACATCCAACACAGTTCGGGAATAAAGCCCACAGTCAGCTCAGATAAGGGAATAAAGCCCACAGTCTGCTCAGATCAGGGAATAAAACCCAGATTCAGTACAATTCGGGAACAAAGCCCACAACCAGCTCAGATCAGGGAATAAAGCCCACATTCAGTACAATTCGGGAACAAAGCCCACAGTCAGCTTAGATAAGGGAATAAAGCCCACATCCAACACAGTTCAGGAATAAAGCCCACAGTCAGCTCAGATTAGGGAATAAAACCCACAGTCTGCTCAGATCAGGGAATAAAGCCCACATTCAGTACAATTCGAGAACAACGCCCACAGCCAGCTCAGATCGAGGATAAAGCCCACATTCAACACAGTTCGGGAATAAAGCCCACAGTCAGCTCAAATAAGGGAATAAAGCCCACATCCAACACAGTTCGGGAATAAAGCCCACAGTCATCTCAGATAAGGGAATAAAGCCCACAATCTGCTCAGATCAGGGAATAAAGCCCACATTCAGTACAATTCGGGAACAAGCCCACAACCAGCTCAGATCGGGGATAAAGCCCACATCCAACACAATTCGGGAATAAAGCCCACAGTCAGCTCAGATTAAGGAATAAAGCCCACAGTCTGCTCAGATCAGGGAATAAAGCCCACATTCAGTACAATTCGGGAACAAAGCCCACAGCCAACTCAGATCGGGGATAAAGCCTAATCTCTACACAGCTCGAGAATAAAGCCCACAGTCAACACAGATCGGGAACAAAGCTCAGGGAACAAAGCCCACATTCAGTTCAGTCCAAGAACAAAGCTATCTCTCAGCACAGTTCGGGAATACAGCCCAGGGGAATAAAGCCATCTCTCAACACAGTTTGGAAAAAAGCCTAGAGGAATAAAGCCCACCTTCAATACAGCCCAGGGGAATAAAGCTCTATCTTAACATAGTTCGGGAACAAGGCCCAAGGGAATAAAGCCCACTTTCAACACAGTTCGGGAACAAGGCCCAAGGGTTTAAAGCTCTATCTTAACACAGCTCGGGAATAAGGCCCAGGGGAATAAAGCCATATCTCTACACAGTTCGGGAACAAAGCCCAGAGGAATAAAGCCCACTAGCAAAACAGCTCGAGAATAAAGCCCAAAAGAATAAAGCTCTCTCTCAACGCAGTTCGCGAATAAAGCCCGAAGGTCAAAGCATCTCAGGATAACAAGTAAGTAAAGCAACAGCTGGCGAGCCAGGTAAGTGAAAATGCATTGCATAACTTTGATAGGATTGTTCAAAGTCACACACTGCACAAGTCCCATCAAAGTGGGGCGACTGTATGCATTGCATTTTTGCATGTGAAACCCGATGATGAGTCTCAGTTGGAGGCACTACCTTTTTTGTTAAGGATATTGCGGGAAACGGTCATCAGAAGGGAATCGGTATTTCGTTAGATCCTTATTCACTAGTTTAGCGTCAAGCTCACTTGTTGGACCTCCGTTTAGAGCACCTTTGGCCCAAAAAACCCAGAACCATTTAACCTTGGCCCAAACCCACTTACCAAGCCACCACACACCAAGCTAAACCAAGCCCACACCACCACTAGGCCCACACGCCCATATCACCTTAAAATACACCCAAATTAAATCAAATATTAATTAAATTAAATATTAACTAAATAAAATATTAATTAAATTAAATAAAACATTAATTAAGTCATTTACCAAATTAAATAAAATATAAAATAAAGTCATGCCTAATTTAGATAAATCAAATATATTAACTTCCTAACTAAACAAAATCATATACTAAATTAAAGAAATTGCATGCCTAATTAAAATCAATCAATAAATATTATGCCTAATTAAAATCAATCATAACCAATTAAAAATATTGACTTCCTAATCTAACAAATTGTATTCCTAACCAAGCCAATCAAATATTCAACCTTCCTAGTTCACCAAAATTTGTCCCCCATCAAATCCCTTGCTTTCCTTGTCCAACACCAAATCAAATCCTCTCTTTAATGCCAAAATCCCTTCCTTGTGAGACAAGGAGAAGCCCTATCCCTTCTCTATATAAACAACACTTTTCCAAGCCATCCTCCTCTCCCAATTTCTCTAATTCACAGCAAATAAAAAACACAAAGAAATAAACCCTAGCTTATCACTCACGGCCCCTCACTTCATCAAGCATCCAATGCCACTTACCCCTCTTTGCTCTCACGCACATAAGCCCTCCACTCACAATCATATTACTGCCTCACCTACACTCAACGCCACATGCCCTCACTATCCCCTCACACCTACACTCAACGCCAACACGTTCATGTCCCTCACCTAGATTCATTCACGTAGCCCACTGCGCACCGTAAGCCCAGCACCATACTCCCTTCACGCCAACTACCTCACTGCCACCTAGCCGCACTACGCACACACTTCATAATCGGCCTCTCACATCAGCAACATTATCACCAAAATCTGCCTCAACGCCACTGCCACTCAATACGCCAAGACTGCCACACAAACACAGCCCTACAAACCGCCCAAAACAGTCCCTCGAACACCCAAAATAGTAGCTTTGAAGACCTGAAACAGTAAGCAGAAAATACAGAGGAAACATCAGCAAAACGGAGGTCAAACAGCAAGCAAAACAGTAAAACAGTGAGCTAAGACACTAAACCAGTGAACCGGAGAAGTTGAGGAGCTTTAACCCTTCCGATCTCTGTGAAACGCAAGTCCGAAAGTCGGCAAAAAGGTTAGACCTGAGGGTAATTTTCACACTCGTTTTCAGTTTTATTTTTATTATTTATTGAGTATTGTTCGCATGATTATTATGTTAAAATGCATGTTGTGGCCCTTGAGTAGATAAATATGCTTGTATTACGAAATGTTGTATGTTGTGGCCTTGGAATAAAATGAAAGATGTGTCAACTCTCGCGGTATATTGGATGGAAACCCGGACATAAATTTCGTAGCCGATTCCCAATGGATGGTAGTATGATCTGTACTCGGGATACAACTCCACGTACCGCTTGAGTAAACGGCACATTCTTTTGTTTTATGTTGCTTTGATTTATTTATTATTCGTTATTTGAACTCCTGCATTTATTTATTTGATGTGTTCATGAGATAGTATTCAAGCATGATTTAGTCCATTTAGCTGTTCATTTTCAAGCATGATTAGCCATTTATTTTGCGTTACATTTAGGTTGTTCTTTGTTTTTCGCATTATATGATCGAAGTATGTTCATGAGATTGCCGTGTGATATTGCATGTTTTCTGTTATGATGATTACTTTCATGCATGAGAACTTAGAAGCATAATACTCTTGGAAATAGGTGTTACTTAGGTTTCGTTGAATTATTGCACAAATCATTTTATTATAAGTGACATAAGTAAGGGACCATTCCGAACCCAACGGTTTGAGGTCTTCCCTTGCGAGGGGTGAGTGCGGCCTTAAATCTCATTTTCCCGGTTTACACCAGGTGGCGACTCCATTATTCTCCGGTTTAGTCCCCCGCGGGCTACTCCGTACTCCCAACCGGGCCGCGAGCCCGGGACAGCATGCGTCGCCCAGTTCCTGTGTCCCACAATACCAAAACTTGGTTTGGTAATAGTCACTCATGCCATCAAGATTGAGTGTAAAACAAACCTTCACCAAATTCACCAAAACCCATCAATTAAAAGCAACTTAAAGTTACAAGTGATGTGGCATGTGGGCCCCCACTTGATTCAAAATGAGAGTGGGCACGCAAACACTCCCGGGCTCGGGTTCGCTAATTCCGAATTAATGAACTTTCGTTGCGATATAATTAAATCGAATTTAATTAAATAATTATGCCTAGCAAGATTACTATTCACATTGCTAACGAATTAATTCTAAATTAACTCGTTTCCCCGAATTAAAATCTAATTTTAATTCCGCATCGAAATCTAATTTCGTTTAATATATCGAACATATTATTTTATCGATTAATTCCAAATTAATCGTTCTCTCTCTTCAAATAGTACTTTATCCCAGATAAAGTCTCTCCGCTATTAATCCCTGATTAATAAAGTTTGTATCATACGTCATCGGTGAATCTTCGGGAAGCGACCCAATAGATCCCTGGATATGTTGGCAGTAAATCCAGTCGTCGGACTATCCGAACACGTACGTACCTAGTACTACGTTTTTACCGATTTACAAGACATGGTTGACTTCTAGCAAAGCACCGTGCCTACCCAATTCTCCATAAATATTATTAATGGAATATATAATCTATGTCAGACGTAGTATACATAGTATTGCGTATATCGATCCAGTATCAGATGTCACATGCAAGGCCTGGGGCTGGAATAATGTCTGCCCCGTACGAAGCATATATCAGATCACTAGCAACTAGTCTCTTTATTATCGGATAATCATGACCTAGTCATATTATCCCGATGGTTACAACCCTTAGAGAACCAGTTTTGTATCCCTGCGTGACCATCATCTCCATATGACTGAAGTGATACTTCCGTCTTGACATCACACCCAATACACTACGATTCTCAATAAACCCAGAAGAGGCGTACACAGAACCTGTTAAAGTCCTGGACGACCAAAACCAAAGCGTATTGATTATCGCAAGTACTAGCGATGCAAGTCTCAGGTAAAGACCAAATACACCTACCCTGATGCGGACTCTCATAGACACATAGTCATACTACCAATGGGATTCTGTAGGGTCTATCCAGAGCGAAGCTATTTTCCGTACCATCGAAAAACACAACCTTCTACCACACTTGCATAAGTATCCAATACTTAAATATATGAGAACATGTTGTTACGCTTCCATAACAGGCACAAGTACGATACTAGTCTATTTCGCATTATCGATGTCCAGTCTCGATAATACTACGACTAGGGATATTTAATGATTAAACCGTCGTGGATTGATACTGTCTCATATCATCTCAATCTGGAACTAATCATAAGGACTTTCATCATTCACACATTTAAGTAATCTAATTACAAAATGATAAAAGGCAATTTCATTTGCTACATAATTAATTTGTACAAAAACACAATGTCTTTTACAAATAGTGATGCTATGGGTCATATTTGTCCAACACCTGAACCTTTTGAAGTTTCACCACAAATTCCCATTCGAGACAGAACCATTCCGGTGGTTGAAGGCTCCATTTCCTATATTGTACTTCCTCCCTTACCAGAAAATACATGTGACATCAAAACATACATCCAGATGATTCAACAGTCAGTGCAGTTTGGGGGGAATGCAACTGAAGATCCTAATGCCCACATCAGTAACTTCTTAGAAGTATGCGGTACTTTTAATTACAACCGAGCGGCTGAAGAAGCAATGAGACTTCGTGTTTTTCCATATTCCTTGAAAGATAGAACTAAGGCTTGGCTACATTCCTTACCAGCAGGTTTCATCACAACTTGGAACACTCTTGCCATCAAATTCCTTGCAAAGTATTTCCCACCAGCCAGAACTGTAAAGATGAGGAATGACATCACATCCTTTGTGTAACATGACTCAGAATCCCTCTGCGAAGCTTGGGAAAGGTACAAAAATTTACTCCGGAAATGTCCTCATCATGAGATTGCAAAGTGGCTACAAGTCCAAACCTTCTATAATGGACTTTATGGACTGATGAGAACCATATTTGATGCTGCTGCTGGAGGAGCTCTAATGGCAAAAGGAGAAGATCAAGCCTGGGACCTAATTGAAGAAATGGCCAACAATAATTCTCTGTGGCCAACAGAAAGGAGTATAATCCAACGAATTGCTGGAATTTATGAAGCTGGAGCCAACACAATAGTGAATGCCAAGCTGGATCAAATACGCAAATTCATGGAAACTCTTAGCACGCAAGGCAATATTTGACCCACAAGTTCACCATATGGAGGACTAGAGTCAAACCAACATAAAGAAATGGTGAATTAAGTCAACAATTTCAACAGACAGAGGAACAATCCATATTCCAACACCTACAACCCAGAGTGGAGGGATCATCCCAATTTCGCATGGAGAAAGAATTCAGGACAAAGGAACAATCCACCACTAGGATTCCAACAGCAAAGCCAGAAGCATGAAAAATAATCAAGAATAGCGGAAGTGCTAGCCCTGTTAAAAAAATATGATGCTATGTTTCAAAATCAAGCAGCATCAAATGAAGCTATGTTTCAAGCCCAATCAGCATTGAATCAAAGCTTAACTTCTTCTATAAAGGCACTGGAAAATCAAATTGGACAACTGGCCAATGCTCAGAGTTACAGACCACCAGGAAACCTTCCCAGCAACACAGAACCAAATCCAAGGAACATTGGGAAGAAGCAATGTCATGCCATCATTTTAAAAAGTGGTACAGAAATCAACAAAGATGTTGAAATCAAGGCATCCATCGAAGAAGTTCCAAAAGAAAGCAGTGAAGCAGTTCCACAGATGGAGGAAAAAATAAGCAAAGGAAAAAGAGCAAGAAAGAATCCCTCTACCTCCACATTTTCCACAGCGTCTCCAGAAAGACAAACTGGACAAGCAGTTTGCTCGATTCCTAGATCTTCAAAAAAGGTGCATATCAATATTCCATTTGCAGAAGCGTTGGAACAAATGCCTAGCTATGTAAAATTCATGAAAGGCATTCTTTCACGAAAGTGGAGATTTGGAGATTATGAGACAGTAGCATTATCAGAAGAATGCAATGCCATCATTAATAGGAAGCTTCCCCCAAAGTTGAAAGATCCTAGTAGTTTCACTGTCTCATGCACCATTGGAGAACATGACTTCGGTAATGCTTTATGTGATCTAGGTGCAAGTGTTAACTTGATGCCTTTTTCTATTTTCAGGAAATTACAGATTGGAGAAATAATGCCCAACTCAGTCTCTCTGCAAATTGTTGATAGAACGCACGTATTTCCGAGAGGTGTAGTTGAAGATGTGCTGGTCAAGGTTGACAAATTCATTTTCCCAGAAAATTTTATTGTCCTTGATATAAAGGAAGATGAAGACGTGCCGATCATCCTCGGGAGACCATTCTTGGCTATAGGTTGAACCATTATTGATGCACAAAAATGAGAACTAACCATGAGGGTACAAAACCAAAATGTAACATTCAATGTTTTCAAAGCCATGAATTTCCCGGATGATGAAAAGAATGAGGAATGTTTCAGACTTGATGTGATACATAGTACCATCCAGAACTCCAATACAATGCAAAGTTCTACTGACAAACTGTCTGTGAAGCCTGAAGATAAAGCGTATTGTGTACTGAAGAAGCCTATTCTTGCACTACAAGCAACAAAAGAGAAACAGTTCCACCAGCTCAAATAATTGGAAGAATTTCACATATAGCCTTTTGAGAATGCCAAACTGTACAAAGAAAAGGCCAAAGTCAGACATGATGAGAAGTTAGTGCGTATACAACTAGAACCATGGCAGAGGGTACTGTTAAACAAATCAAGGTTGAAACCATTTCCATCGAAGCCAAAATCATGGTAGTCAGGTCTATTCTTAATCACCAAAGTTTTACCAGATAAAGTCATTGAGATACATGATCCCGACTCCAACAAAACATTCAAGGTTAAAAACAAGCGTGTCAAGCACTACTGGGGAGAATCATTTGAGCGATAAAAAGAAAGTGTCACACTTTCAGATCTTGCCTAACGTTCAGGCAGTCATGTCTAGCTGATGACTTTAAACTTAGCGCTAGCAGGGAGGCAACCCATGCAATTTGTGTATATATTATGATTTGGTGTATTTTATTTTTGTGTGTTTAATTTTTGCAGGTAAAGTTATTTCACGATGGAAAAAGTTCTCGCAAATCTGCACAAGCAATTTCCTTCTCTCCCTCTAAACTCTCTGATGATACAAAGCTCGCTTGGAACGGATGAGACTTCTGATGATCAAAGGTATTCCTAATGACATTCGTTGGATTATTGAAGCACGGGTTCGATTCGAAGGTGAGTCCTCTGACTCTTTTATTTCACATCTTCCTGGTTTAGGAAGAAGCTCCTATGCTAAAAAAGAGAAGAGCTAAAAGAATGAGGGTTTATTATAAATGTGCTCGCATGACATGTAATACTCGTTGTGGTTCTTTAGGAATGGTGTCTGATAACCGTGAAGATAAGATTAAATTCATTAGAGATGGCTTGAGTAATGAGTATTTGGATGACATATCTAAGACTCTTGAGACGCATGCCAGTGGATATATGCATCATGCAATTCACATGTTATATACACAATTCCGTAAAGAAAGACAACAGTTAAGTCTCAACAATCTGACTCAAAAAGACCTTGTTTGCCAATTTATAAGAAAATTGTAGGGAAAGCTTATCCCTCACGCATAGACGTCATTCAATCCGTTACTTCTTGTAAATATTATTATCTCTTTATCTTTTCTTAATAATTGTGATTTGTTTTGTTATTTATTTTCTCCGACAGGATCCAGACTTTTTGACCTTTCACGATTTACTGTTTTGCTACTAATTGTCCTTTGGAAGATACTAGTGCTATTATTACTCACCCTTTTTCAGGTTCTATAAATTCAACTCATCATTGCACTTTTGAAGGCATCCAGAGATAATAAAGAAATACATAAAAATGCAAGCCACTTCAAGAAGACGAGCTGTAAACATTTGTGTGTTTTGTGGTACTAGTGTTGGTACTAAGCCACAATACGTAGTGGCAGCACAAGAATTGGGTCGAGTCATTGCCGAAAGGAATATGCACCTAATATATGGTGGTGGCAATCTTGGACTAATGGGGATCGTTTCAAAGGCCGTATAGGAGGGAGATAGTCAAATTCTGGGAATCATCCCAAAACCCTTGGTAGAGGCGAATATGATTGGACCATCAAATGGAGACGAACTAATTGTGCCAGGTATGTCTGAATGATTGATAGAAATGATTAATCGTGCTGATGCTTTTATTGCTTTACCAGGTGGCTTGGGTACAATGGAGGAAATCTTTACAGTACTATCTTGGGCAAACTTGAACATACACCAGAAACCTATTGGACTGTTCAACGCAGATGAATTTTATGATTTTCTTTGTGTATTTTCTGATGATGTCCGAAGAAATGGGTTCGTGTCAATACCTTTAAAAGAACTCATCTTCACTGCCAAAACTGCCCATGATTTAATTGATCAAATTTTAGCCTTTGAACCACAAATTGACCCTATCCTTTCCAAGATTAATTGGTCTGATAATGATTGTGGTAAAAAGCGTCGGATAAATCTGGATCTTAACCTTTAATTTTCATTTTAGATGTAGAATCTCAGCTAACCAGGTACTATCTTCGAAACTCATCTTCTACTTTTTAAGACATTGAGGACAATGTCTCATTTAGGTTTGGGGGTGGGGAATAGTTGTAATATTTTATTTTTATGTTGTTTTTATTTTTTGTCCAAAATTTTCAAAAAATTCAAAAATATTACAAAATTTTACAAAAATTACAAAAATATTTTTTATTTTTTTGTTTTTAATTTGATTAATTAGGTGAAATTGGTGTGAGATAGCCGTGTAAGAAATTTCCACTCCTGAGCCGTATCTCAACCTATTTCGGAACAAGTTAATTTTGGTTTATTTCCTTTTGAATTATTTAATTTGTTAATTCTCCATAAAACTGATTAAAATGAATCTCTATATGCTCATTTGACAAGTATTATCAACCTACATGGTAACATACAGACATGAGTTGTAATTGACGAGTTTGTAATATTCAGTGCTATAGTTTAATTAGAGAAAGCATCTAAAAAACGATGGGATAAAAAAAAACGTATGAGATCCGAGATATTAAGTCCGTAGGGGTATTTTAACACCTAGTGCCCTAAAACCAACTGGTTTGGGAGCCACTGGCCCAAAGCTTATTACATGGGTAAAAGATGTTGCAAATATATATATATATATGAAGTCTAAGTAATTAAGTCTGTATGAGTGTCTTAACACATAGTGCCCTAAAGCCAACTAGTTTGGGAGTCACTGGCACAAGCTCTTTACATGGATGGATGATATTGTATATACATAAAAAAATAATAAAAAAAAATCAAAAAAATCAAAAAAATATTTCATTGCTAAAAAATGTGTGAATTCTGAGATAACTTTAGGACAAAAATATTACTCTCTTCTCAACTACACTTGTGACTATTGTGGGAAAAATGAGTTGGTTAATATTTTGTTGGCTGTGTATATGGAGAATGGTAAAAATAATCGGAGAATTTACTTATTCAGTAATTTAGAAAGAAAGAAAACAACTATTAATTTGGATAAGAAGTTTCACATGTTTAGTCACTAACTTCTTTATTCTCTTTTCTCTTGTCTTTTTGCTTTTGTGTGCATTAGTTTTATTATCTTTTTATTTTTGTAAAATGTTTGTGGGTATCGTCACTGTAAGCCCTCACGAGACTACAACTCGTCCACTAGGGACACCTAAGGTTTAAAGGCTTGTTGTATACGCTAAATGAAACCGTGATCCCTACGAAAATGGCTTAGTTAAATTTTATTTTAAAGATGTTTATGTTATTTATTTTATTATTTTGCTCGAGGACTAGCAAAATGTTAGGTTTCGGGGAGTGATAAGTGGTAAATATATCACTATTTCTCACTCATTTGACCTCATATTTTGTATAGTTTCTTGAGTTTTGTGAATATTTTGATGTGTTTTGTGTTATTTTGTAGATAAATAAAGTTTCAGGACTCTCTGGAGGTAATTCGGGGCCAAAACAGTGAAAAATGGACAAAAAGGGCAAAACTATCATTTTGCGCGTCGCGACACGCAACCTGCATCGCGACCGCTAACGTGCGTCGAAGTCTGCTAACTTGCGCCAGGACACGTGTCACAATCAGAGAAGTTTTGCTAAAATACGCCTTGCTAACGTGCGCCGCTCGCTAACGTACGCTGAATCCGCTAACGTGCGCTTGCCACGTGTCAACATCACAGCAAATCATGCTAATGTGCACCAGACACGTGTCATCATCACATGCTACCGACAATCGCCATCGCCACATGTCATCTACGTGTCGTCCACGTGTCAGCCACATGGCGTCCACATCAGTAACATGCTGAGTCAGCTTGCCACGTGTCAGCCACGTCATCATCAACCAATCATCTTATGCCACGTGTCACCATCACATGCTGCCGACAATCGATATCACGTCATCGCAACGTCAGCATAATAATTCAGTCACACGCCACGTCAGTGCCATGTCAGCACAATTATTGAGTTAATCATTCAAGCTTTGCCACGTGTCACCATCTCAGCTAAAGTTCATGCCACGCGTCCTTCATCAACGGCACGTCGCGACGCAAGAACAATCCATGCGTCGCGACGTGCGAAGCAAATTTCATCTATAAATAGAAAGCCGAATTTCAGATTTGAATTCATGATTTCTTCTTTGTAATTTCTTAAGAATACTAAGAAGATTGTATCTTGTTTGTTTATTTACAGCTTTCAGTAATTAATTTCCGCATTTTTACTTTCTTTTCTTTAATTTTCAAGTCTTTACTTTCTGCAATTTACTTTTACGCACAGTACTTTCATTTCTTTACTTTTCAAAAATGAGCAGGTAACTCCCCATGTTGGGGTAAAAGGTAAAGCTTTAATTACTAATATTTAGATTAATCTCCCTTAATTATAATATATAAACTATATAAAACCTAACTTAATAATAATACCGCTTTATTGGTCGGTTGGTAATTATTGAAATTGGTTTTAAACTTGACTTAATGAGGATACCGCCTGGTTGGTCGGTCGGTAATTAATTATTAATTTGACTTAATCAGAATACCGCCTATATGGCTGATTGGTAATTATCACGCAAAGTTTATATATTATAATAAGGGAGATATCTAAAATAGTAGTGATAAAAGTGATCCTTTTACTCTAGCATTTTCTTTTCAGCATTTACTTTTGAGTAAGATTGATTTGATTTTCAGCATTTACTTTTCAGCATTTGCTTTTCAGTATTTACTTTTTGTCTTTTATTTTATTTAAGCTTTTCTTAGCCTTAGATATGTGTTGTAAGTAAGCCCATTATCTGGGGTTGTGATGAATTCCAATATCACCGGTTTATAAGGGGTTAATTTACAGTTTGGGTAATATAAATGTTTATTTATTGAGTCTTAAGCTTAATGCTTCTTGTTAACTGGCCATTAATAAGATTGATTTGGTAAACTTAAAATGAACTGGGAAAAGAGATTTTAGGTTTAAACCCTAGACTCAATAGCCCACGATCTTCCTTGAAGATAGATAACCCTTTAATAGATTTCCTTACAGGATAGGAATATACCTATCGGGAGGGGGTAGCCATAATTGGAACTTAATCTTAATGAATTCAGATAACTTGATTGACATAGGAATATGATTAATTAAGTTACACTGGGTATTTGTATCTGACCATCGGAAGAGACTTTTGCATAATTTTGTGTTCCATTTTAATAAACCGATATATTATAGAAACGTAAAATAACCACTTCATCTTAAAAAAATTTTTGGAAGGATTCACAACCCTGAATAGTTTCTTAATATGAATTTCACTTAATTTACTTTCGAGCCATTTTATTTACTTATTTTAATTTAAAGTCACCACCCAACCAAAACACCAATCCGTTAGATACTTGTAAATATTTGGCTTCATAAATTAATAGTTTAGGTATTAAGTCCTCGTCAGATCGATACTTTTTATATTACTTGAATGATATGTGCGCTTGCGTTATACGCATGTTTGCTGGTTGCTGATCTTGTTCTTATTCTTCTTGTTCTTTTCTCATGGTTTGTTTTGGACAAGAATCGAGGAAGCGAGTGTTACAGAGATGGTCTTTGTTGTTGTTTAAGGATAAGTTTGTAGAATGTGGAGTCTATTAGGATGGTTCAATGGAGATGATGATCAATGTTGCATAGACATTTGTTAGTATCTAGAAGATACAACTACAGACTTCAGATTCAAGATCAGGTTCCTCAAGGGAAAATGGGAACGACAAGAGCTTTAGCCATGATATATCATCCAAGTAGAATGAGGGGTCAAAAAACTATTATTAAATTAATTGTTCTTTTTATTTTGTGATATGTGTTATTTTTTTAAAATTGTAATTAATTTTAACACCATAAAACCTATTAATTGTGGATTTTTGTATCTTAAACAAACTTAATTATTTGTGGATTTTTTGTAACTCCTCAAGACATTAAAGTTAGTTTTAAAATTCATTAAAAAATAACAGAAACTCATTTAATCTCTAACTGATTGGTATGAATCCCACCTTTTGTGTTTGCACGTTGATTGTCATTTATTTTGGATAGTGCTCTTGGGTTTTATTATATTCCCTTTTACTCAAAATCCTGGAATAGGTAGACAGATCAATTCATTGAATGTTTTTCCCTTCTTTGGCAATTAGGGAGTTGTGCCTTTTATACTTAATAGTTAATCAGAGATTTATTATTGTGTGTACAAGTAAATATAGACGTGCCTATAAGGATGTTTTTTTTTGTCTAATATTGTATTTCTTACACCATCCAAGTTTATCAAAACTTTTGTTTCTCTTTACAAGTTTTGTTAATAATTGCTTATTGACTGTGTAACATCTTTATTTTGATAAGATTTATTGTGGATCCAATGTGTTCTTCAATCGGGTAGGGTCCATAGAATAGAGGACTTAACTTTTCATTAGGACGTCGCGCCAAGACCTTCATACGATACGGTTGTATCTACAAGTACACAAGATCACTCTTTCAGGAAGTAAATTTCCCTCTTTTTTCTATCGGCCAAGCTTTTCATCCGAGTTTGTGCTCCTTCTAAGATAAACTTCAACTCCTTCAGTATTCGGTCTCTCTCTCGTAGTTGAGACGTCACCTAATTAACTATTGACCGTCTGAAAATCGGATCGGGGGGTGGGTCACGACTATAAAGTCCTCTAAATGGGGTCATGTCTGCCGAGCCCTGAAATGTGGTGTTGTACCAATATTCAGCCCATGGACTCGAATTGGGCCAAGTTCGCGATTTTTTCCCAGCAAAGCAACACATATAAGTTTCTAAGCTTCTATTAACCACTTTCGTCTAACTATCCATTTGGGGATGGTATGCCGAACTCCGTTTCAATTTCGATCATGCCAGCCGAAATGACTCTTGCCAAAACATACTCATGAAAATACAGTCACGATCGAAGACGGTGGATTTCAGAAACCATCCCTTGTGAATACCGCAACTATTGTTTTTGTCGTGTAGGGATGGCTTAATGTCAGAAAATGAGAATATTTGGTTAACCTGTCCACTACTACCAATATCGTGTCAACCCCTTGCACCGTTGGTAATCCTTTAATGAAATCCATGTATATATCCTCCCATACTTGTTGCAGTATAGGAAGTGGCTGCAGCAACCCATTAGGTGATAGGGCGGAGTACTTGTTTCTTTGGCAAACATCACGAGCGTCCATATATCTCTAAATGTCTCTCTTCATTCCCTTCCAATACAACAAGGCTGCCATTCTTTTATACGTCATGAGGAATCTCGAGTGTCCCCCTCCTAGAGAGACATGGAACTCATACAACAGTGCATGAATTCGGGGCGAGCCTTTTGGCAACACCAACCTTCCTTTGTACATCAAATGATTTCTGCGTGTTGTGTACAGTGGCTAGCAGGATCCGCGATCAACTCTTGCAATATACTCTTCAGCCGCTCATCTTTTTGCACTTCTTCCTCCAGACATTCTAGCTCCTGACATTGCTCTATGGATAAGGCCATTAAATTCATCCCATCAACCACTTGAGATAAAGCATATGCCGCACGTTTTTCCCTTCCCGGGTTTTACTGTATATGGTGAATTGTTATCATGAGAATTTCACTTAATAACCATATTAAATAAAAAACGTTGACCAACTGTTACAGAATTGATTTTCCCTTTTAAAAAAAAAATATAACTTATATCACATTTAACAACCAATTTTATTTTTATTTTTAAAAACTTTTTGTAAATATTTATTTTTTAATGAATTTTCTCCAAAAAGGTTATATATATATACACCCGCACCTGAACCGAACTGACCGACGCGTATTGTGAACCACCATTAACCTAGCTCATCATCCTTCCACAAAAGTGGGAACCCCTTCGGGCCCAAACCCACATCACAACCTAACACCTTATAAACAATAATTTGGTTTTGTATTTTTGAAATATGGGAGGAGGTTACAAAGCAAAATTATAATGGTGGAATTTGTAACAACTCTTTAAATTTAAAACTTGTAACTCCCCAATTAAAATATTTTGTAACAACTCTTTAAATTCAAAACTTGTAACTCGCCAATTGAAATTCATATTTACAATAATCCCCCACTTGAATTTTAATAAAACATTTTCATCGAGCAATATAATATAAGATCGTGCATAAATAAATGTGTCTATCTAGTTGAACATTTATATAATATTGACGATTCAGATTATTCTAGAGTAACTCGTAGTTTTGAACTCTATCTCTGAAAACGTTACACATAAACCTTTCAGGGTGAAACTAAAAAACCCGTACATTACGACCGTGCACGTATATCCCAATATAGTGAATGCTCTAGAAATTGTTTTCCAAAGTTTCATAAGAAGCGGCCTAACTTATACATTCACATAGATGTGTCTATCAAGAGTACTCTTGTAGCTAGGTACTCCACTCTATATAGAATATAGAACATATTAAGTGTTAAATAACTCATCCTTACATCACTTCAGGATAACATGCTCTCAGAATGGAACTCGTCGATTGTTTGATTTGTCTTGGTTTCATGGGCTTTGGATGTGGGTTTAGGTGTTTAGGTGGGCTTAGAGTGGTTTGCGGTTATTTCGGGCCAAAGATATACCTCGAAACGAAGATTCAACAAGCGAACTCCGAGCGAACTTGGCGAGTCAAAACCAATGATATGTCAATTCTTGACTTCTCCTTTCTGACGACCGTTTTCCACGACTTCCACGACTTAAAGGTAGTGCCTCATTACGAGACTCCTCATCGGGTTTGGTATGCAAAAATGCAATGCCTACACTTTTCAAGCTAACTGAACTAGGTCACTTAATCATGCTTGCCACTATCGATTTGTCCACTTCCACCCCCTCATCCGAAATGATGTGTCCGAGGTACTCCACACGACTCTGTCTGAAGTAACATTTTTTCCGGTTCACTACCAACTGATGTTCCTGGAGGATCCTCGAAACCGCTTCTAAATGCCCGAGATGAGCATGCAAGTCAGTGCTATTAATGAGAATATCATCAAAAAAACTAACACGAATTTTCGTAGGAATGATTTGAACACATCATTCATTAATGCCTGAAACATGACCGACACGTTGGTTAATCCAAATGGAATAACCATGAATTCATAATGCCCCTCATGTGTTCGGAAAGCAGTATTCTCTATGTCCTCCGATCTAATTTGTATTTGGTGATATCTTGTATTCAAATCAAGCATAGAAAACACTGTTGCACCACCAATTCATCAATAAATTCATCAATTATCAGGATCGGTCACTTATCCGAAACCATAATCTTATTTAATGCTTGATAGTAGACGTAAAATCTCCAACTGCAGATTTTTTTGTGAACTAGCAGGACTGGGCTTGAAAAAAGGCTTAAAAATTCGTAATCTTATCAGATGCTTGCGAGGATGCGAACAACATGTACATAGTCATGGAGTATGTCTCATATTGCCTCTATTTGAAGTTTTCTACGTATATATGGTTTAATATAAGATCACATTTTCTTTGTTTCATTTATTGTTCATGCTCCTATATATATTGTAGCAATATTTACAAAATTTATTTTTACTCTTGGCAGATTGTGCGTGGGTGGGGAATGGACCACAACTATAGATGAACCATAAAAAGTACCCATTTTGTTTGCTGTCTATGGACTATTTTAGATTACTAACTTCAGACTTAAATCCTATTGTTTATGACATTCATACACTAAGTCTAAAGGCACATGAGTAATCTAGGGTAATTAAGATAATTGACAATATGTGATATTTAAACAAACACTTTGATAAATGAATAATGCATCATTTTATTTCATAACATATAAAACCGTTTACATTACATGAAACTCTAGGGCATAAATCCCAACAGAGTGTCCCACATACCTTAAGGCTAAATGTAAGAAAGTCATGGCAGCCTCTCTTAGTAATTCAGAAGGTGGCTATACTTCTGACGAGTCTCTAAAAGACAAGAGCTATTTTATGGCCTTTTCTGCTAGTGTGTCAGGTGAGAAAGATGATACTATAAGTGATGAAGATGCTAGATCTGATTTCTCTTATGATGAGTGTAGTCACTGCATTTTTTCATAAAGCCCAATGATGAGCCTCGTATGGAGGCACTACCTAATAAGTTGCGGAAGTCGCGGGAAACGGACGTCGGAAGGGAAAATTCAAAAAATTAATACCTTATCAAATTTAACTCAATTGTTTAGCCTCGGGTTCGCTTAGTTGATCTCTGTTTTAAATATTAGCCTCGGCCCAAAACCCCCGCAACCCATTAAAGCCCACATACCCATACACACCCATCCAAAAGCCATGCAACCCTTTTAGGCCCACACGCCCAAGCCCAATCCAATACATTTTAATCACATGCAAAACATGTCAAAATCCCTCCAAATCCGCTTCCAAATTTAAAAATATTTTGAATCCAATCCCCACTAAAATTACAAAATTCTTTCCTTAAATAACTTAATAAAATACATCCATTTTTTACATGATTCATTTCCTTACAAGACAAAACCCTAAGCACAACCCTAATCCTAGCACACAACTATAAAAACATAACCTAACCAAAACCTAACACTCTCTTGGGGGCAGCCACACACGTCCCACACCCTCTCATTCAAAAACAGCAGCTCATCTCTTCTCCCCAAGACTCATTCGGCAATAACACCACTAAACCCTAGCTCTCTCATCTTATTCACACATTCACGACACCCTATTTCTCCTTCTTCTCTCTAGACTCACGCCCTTTCTCTCTTCCATCTCTCTCTATAAAAAAAGACAAAACCCTAAATTCCTCTCGGCTAGCTCTATTCCATCTATCTCACTTATTCGGCATTAGAATACAAAAAACCATAGACAATTCACATCATCTCTCCATGCTGAACCAAAAACAACACAAAAAAATATAAACCCTAGGAGATCATCTCCCTCGGCCTGACCAAGCCCACCAAATAAACCCTAATACAAGCTACACACGACTCACAAACCTAAAATCCATGACTCTCTCTCACAAGACACTTACATGACACACTCACATAGGCCACGCACACATGTCAACACTCACACATGAGCCTTTTAACCTCACACTCACACAAGCCACACGCACGTCAAAATAGCCAACACACTAAGCCACCTCAATCAACACAGAACTGACACAAATAGCCCCACAAACACACGTAGCCATACACTTAAACACACACCACACAGCTGTTGGACAATTATGACCCATAGCGTCACTATTTGTACAGATCACGGTGTTGTTGTACAAATTAACTATGTGACAAAAGAGATTGCACTATTATCATTTGTGATTAGATTACCTTAAAAATATAAATGATAGAAGGACCCTATGATTAGTTCTTGGATTGAGAATGATATGAGACAGTATCAGTCCATGAAGGATTAATCATTAAATATCCCTAATCAGAGTATTATTGAGATTGGACATCGGTGATACGTAAAAGACTAGTATTGCACTTGTGCACATTGTGAGGGCATAACATGCATAGTTCTCATTTATTTAAGTATTGGATACTTATGCAAGTGCGGTAGGAGGTTGTGTTTTACCGATGGTACGGGAAACAGCTTCGCTCTGGATAGACCCCCTCGGAATTCCATTGGTAGTATGACTATGTGTCTATGGAAGTCCGAAATCAGGGTAGGTGTATTTGGTCTTAACCTGAGACTTGCACCGCTAATACTTGCGACAATCAATATACTTTGGTTGAGGTCGTCCAGGGCTTTAACAGGTTCTATGTACGCCAATACTGGGTATATCGAGAATCGTAGTGTGTTGGGTGTGATGTTAAGACGGAAGTGTCACTCTAGTCATATGAAGATGATGGTCACGTAGGATACGGTACTGGTTCTCTTTAGTACTGCAGTCATCGGGATAAAATGACAAGGTCATGTTTATCCGATATAGAGACTAGTTACCAGAGTTCAGACATGTGATTCGTACGGGGCAGACACGATTCCAGCCCCAGGCCTAGCACGTGATCATCTGATACTGGATCGAAATACGCAATACCACGTATACTACGCCTGATATAGATCGCTTATTCCTGTAAGCATGTTTCCGGAGAATTGGGTAGGCATGGCGCTTTGCTAGAGGCCAACCTTGTCTTGTGAATCGGAGTAAACGTAGTACGAGGTACTTACGTGTTCGGATAGTCCAACGACCCGATTTACTGCCAACATATCCGGGGATCTCATGGGTCGCTTCCCAAAGATTCACCGATGATGTATGACTCGCACTTTAATTAATCTGGGATTAATTTAATGAGAGAAAATTAATCTGGGATTAATTACGAAAATATTTTATCTGGGATAAAATATCAATTAAAGAGAGAACACGATTAATTTGGAATTAATCGGTGTAATAATATATTTGATATATTATACGGAATTGGATTTCGACGCGGAATTAAAATTAGATTTTAATTCGGGCGAATGAATTAATTTCGAATTTATTTGTTAGCGACGTAAATAGTGATTTCGCTAGGCGTAATCATTTAATTACGACGCAATGTAAAATTCGTTAATTTGGAATTAGCGAACCCGAGCCCGGGATTATTTGCGAGCGCATTCGCATTTCAAATTCGAGTGAAGCACGCAAGTCAAATCAAGCGTCAAATCACAAGTCACATCAAGCGTCAAATCACATGTCACTTTGAGTGATGTGACATTTGAGTGATTGATGTGAGTTGATTTGTGGTGATTGACAAGCATTTAATGTTTGCCTTTTTTGAAATTAAAGAAATGGTAAATGGTTTTATTATATTTTGGAAATTATATAAACCTTTTACATTTTTTTATTTCACACAACATTTCTCTCTCTCTTTTTACGGTATTAGGTTTTGGAAACCTTTCCCTCCTCTATTCCCTCTCTTCTTCCTCACGCCCAAGGGGCTGCTGCCTTTTTTCTTTTCTGGTTGAAGACCGAATGCAGTAAAGGGAGAAAATACATGATTTTGTTGCAAGATCCAAGTGCTAGCACACTCTAGGAGGCATACCAAGGTTTTAGGGCAGTGAGTTCGTGAGCTTGGATGTTTATCACAAAGCTTGGAGCTTCAAAGATCACCCATGGCCGATTCTTGGAGGAGGAAGCAGCCCCCACGCCGAGCAGTCCTCCATGTGCGCAGCTCACTGCCGAGCAAGGAGGAGCAGTGTATTTTTTTGTCTTCGTTGCATCTCTACCGATCAATGTGAGTTATTCCGCACCTCATTAGATATGTATTCAACTCGTTTTATGCTTGATAAATGATCCTTGGGACTTGATTGAAACCCAACAATGGTATCTTGAGCCATTTGTGCATAAAACGAAATTAGGGTTCTTAGCTCAAATTTGGGGCTTTTTGATTTAAGCATGATTTTGGCAAATTGTTTGTTTAAGTATGCTTGTATATGGATAACTTAGAGTTATATGTAATCAATTTGTTGAAAAATTAATTGGATTGTTTTTCCCCAATTTGTTCATTGTGGCCGAATTTGGTTAGCTCCCTAATGTCTTGGATTTTTGATTTTTGTTCATTGGATGACTTGGAAATCATTAGGGGATGTTGATTTTATGTTTGATTGGGTTCAATTGGATTGAATTTGATTTGGGCATAATTTCCCTCTTTGGCCGAGACACTTGAAGCATGTAATTGGGTTTGATTTTTGTCAAATTATGTTGGACATGATTCATTGATGATAAGCATGATTAATTGGACAAATTTGATATTTTGGAAACTTTGATTTGGGTAATTGATAATGCTATACACTTTATTTAATTGAATTGAAAAGATTGGATTTTGTAATTTAATTAAATTGGGCCTTAAATTGGATTTGGGCTTTTAAAGTTGTTATTGGGCTTATTGGGCTTTGTTGTACAAAGTTGGGTTTAGGCAAAAATGGTTGGATCCAATTAGGCCCAAAACCGCATCCAAAAGGCCCAAATGCGACTAATGAACCTTTAAAGTTTAATTGGGCCTAATGGGCCTAAATTAATTTATGGGCTTTTGGGGTAACTCCCGGATTGGATTTTGGTTATTCAGTTTGACCTGAGTTGACCAAAAATCCACGCCTCAAGAAATTAATTAAAAGCCCATTGGACTTTAATTAAATTAATATTGGATATTAATCGGGCTTTGAGACCCGTAACGATTAAATTCAGAATTTAAGTCGTAAATGTTTATTTTATAAAGTGTAATATTTAATTTGGAATTAAATAATGAATTAGAATTAAATGCGTATTAAATTGGATTTAATTATGTAATTTAATTTAATTGGAGAATTCGTACTTTGAGTACGTGTTCGCAATACGAGTTTGACTCGAACAAAATCAAATCTTTGTTTGAACATTGGATGATCACTATTTATCAGATTAATTAATTTGATTAGATTGATTGATAACATGCTTGTGTAATACATGGTTGTGATGCATGAATAATGTATATCGGATGGATATTAGTCGGGTGTGGCAATTTTGGAAATTGTAATAAATTTGATTTATTAATTGGACCTGCGAGTCCAGCCTTATCTCATATTTCTTTGTATTCTCTTCTCACCTATTCCCCTCAATGTAAATGAGGTTTCTTTAGAAGTGTAGTGTAACGGGTAGAAGTAAATACAAGTGTTAGCTGGAGAGAGAAAGAGAGAGATTTGATCTAGGATCAATGTAAAATATCCATCCGCATATCATTATTATTTTACATATACGCTTTATTATGTCTTTAGAATGCATGTTTAAGGGTGTATGATGATGAGACCTTAACAAAGATAATAAATTGGTTGCCAATTTGCACGCGAAAAACCCTCGCTCAACATTAAGCGTCTTTCCTTCCATCGAGTGATTCTCATTCAAGATCCGAGACGGCATTGGTTTGTTGGCCAAAGTCAAGGCCTTTGTCTGTCAAAGATGTGTTTGAATCACGAAGGCTTTGTTCCATATTGGTGTCTTGTCCAAGCTGTGGTTTGTTAGCCAAAGTCAAGACCACTTCTTGTCCATCGACATTTATTACGAAGCTTTCCATGGTCAATGGGTCGCGCTTGACTGGGATCACTAAGTTTTTTTTGCCAAAGCCAATGCTTAGTTGATTCAGAGGAAAATGGTTAGGTAATACATTGGATGTATTGGCATATATAAGATATATGTTTCGGACTTGGATGTCCCCCTACCGGATCTAGGAATTGGATTGGATCCAATCGATCTTAGAGATCTACCTAGTTAATTATCATACAATTTGTTGGCCAAAGTCAAGATTGTGTGATATTTAACGGGATCCTAGCCCACTAGAAAACACAGTTTTCCGAGTACTCGACAGTGGATTGGAGGCTCGCCGAAAAATAGTGGGAGACAAGAATTGAATTTGCAATATTCATTCAATTACTCGCCACACGCGCTCATTTCAAATATTTCATCATATCAATTAAATGTTAGTTGGACTAATATTTAAATTGTTGTTTTCAATAAAGCAGTTGGACTGTATTATAATTGATTATATAATTAGATTATAGTAATCATATATTTGAATTAATTAATTTCAATTTACAGTTGATTTTATAATTGGATTATAGTAATCAATGTAATTGAGGTTAATTAATTTAAATTATATTTGATTGTATAGTTGGACTATAATAATCAATATAATACATAGTACCACAAATCGTTGATTAAATAGTTGGACTATTAGAATCAAGATATAAAATGAAATATTAGTGTTTAAAATATAATCCTGGGTGAAAATGTATTTAGACGACTATAATTTTCAAATTGGGAATATATTTCAGGATGGTCTTGGAAATATAATAAGTTAGTTTATTTGATAAAATAACAAATTAAGCCTAAGTCTGGAGTTAAGCAAATAAGTGGAACATGATATTTGGAATATTCATGTAATGATAACTTTAGTGCTTAATCCATTATACTTGTCATATAGACTCCTTAATTTCTTTATCAGAATTAAGAATTAGATTCTTAAAGTATGATATTGAAATTGAAGGATCTTCATAAATCTATACTTAGATTTTAAAAGTAAAATAAAAATTACAATAAATAATTCTTGGAGAGTTAATGACTAATCTCAAGGAGACAAAGTCAAAGTTTGCAATTTGGAAAGTAGCGCAAAGCGCACCTTACTTCGATATTCTAGAAACCCATGGCTTGGCCAAAGGCTTCTGGAGTATTGAAATGGGCAAAGGCAAAATCATTACGGTCTTCTGGGAAGATATAGGACATATCCTAAGAAGGAATTGAAGACGAGCAAGGCTCTGACTTCAATTATGATTGTCATAAATATATTCATTACTAGTATTTAAAATTGGATTTTAATACTTAGTGTGTTATATAAATATATATATTGATGTTCAGAATCTTTTGTGAACAGGATACTGACTTCAATAGAGATTTATCTGCGAATTGGAAACGGGACGAAAGTCGCTGTTTTAACCGTAGAAACCTAAGTTTAAGAACTACCCTTGGGTATGTACTTAAATTAGGATACTGTTATAATGTAACTAGTTTGACTATGAACATTATCTTTATATCAGTGTTTAATCCGTTGCGGATTGGACCTTTGTATTTTAGAACACTAAAGTGTTTTATTATATAAAGATGATATTGAGATAAAAACATTAGATGTGAACAACAGAATTTATATTTAGAATATAAATAAATCTCACATGTATAACATTAGAAACAAATAGCTCAAACTGATTTGATCAGGTTGAAACTTAAAAGTGGCAATGTTGTCTAGGACACATTAAACAAGAATCGTATATCCGCACTTTTGAAGAGCGGGTACCAGGACTGATTTGATTCCAATCAAATAAAGTCTACGAATCTAGTTTATTGGGCAAATTGCCTAAAACACTATTTACGTGGTAAAAGTGCAAATGCCACCGACCTGTTAGCCCTAGTTCATAGTGAAGCAAGTGGGCCCATGTCTAGCTAGGCTAGATGTGGATATGAATATTTCGTGGCCTATACGAATGTGGCATCGCGTAATGGTTATGTGTTTCTTTTGATGAACACAAATCAGAAACTTTTACAGTTTTGACACGAAATAGACAAACAGAACGGCTAAAGTATTAAACCGTTACGGTAAGACCGTAATGGAAATTAATTAAGCAATAAGTTTCTAAAATACTTGAAAGAGTAAAGTATTCTTTAAAAAGAGGACTCCTCACGGAACACGTCAATTTGACGGTGTGTCTGAAATGAGTACCGAATTTTATTAGACATGATTAGGTTAATCATGAGTCGCTATGAGCTACCATTTCCTTCAACGGATAAGCATTAACAATGCAGAACTTATTTAGAATAAGGTCCGATTAAAATCTATTTGACAGATTTCATATTAGATATGAACAGGAAAGAAACCAGGTTTCACATTCCTGAAAATTTGAGTATGCTGAGCATATGTTTGGATGATACCAAACTAAAAACCAAATTGGATAAGTGCCAATTGTAGGTTATCCTAGGGATACCATAAGTATTGTATATATACAACTCACTAGAGAACAATGTAATTGTTGCTCGCCATGTAGTTTTCCTAAGAGGAATACCGATATGTAGTGGTAAGTGGGAGGATAGTAAAACTCGATGAAAATCGGAGTAATATTATTCTAGGCATCAAATCCTAATGGAACATAAATAGTTCATCAAGGATGCAAGTATTACCATTAATCTTCGAATACACAAGAACCGCGTGAGTCGGAGAGAGTCAGAAAACAACATGGGGTATGGGTTTCTGATCTCACCTTGTAAAGATGTCGATCTTTTGAGGTATACCAACTGACTACGTATGAGGAAGTGATACAAGGTATCGACTCCCAATTATGACAAAGTGTCATGAGTCCGAAATGGATTCCATGTATATCAACTATGTTTGGACACTAGTTGACGTACCGCAAGGCATTGTGCCTACTGGTACTTTATAAGTCTTCAAGAAAGACGTACATGGATGGCAACGTACCAACGTGTAAAGCTAGGCTTTCAGCGGAAAGGTATCATTATCAACATTGTGTTGATTACGATTCAACCTTTTAAATGTTGCCATGGTAAATCCATTTGGATAATGCTTGCTAAAGCTGCATGTTTCATTTATGAAATATGATAGCTGGACGGAAAATCGCTTTCCTGAAAAGGAAACCTTTTGGAGGATGTTTGCAACATCCTGATGATTTTGTCGTACCAAAACTAGCAAACAAGGTTTGCTGGTTATTCGATCCATGTTTGGATTTAAGCAAACATTGGTTCTAGGAATTATCGTTTTGATGTAATCATAATGGTTTATGATTTAATTCAAAATGAAAAGGATTCTTGTGTATATAAGAGGGTTAGTGGGAGCGCACTGACAGTAGCTGTCCTATATAAATAATGATGACATGTCATTTATTGGAAATGATATTCCCATAAATAACAATCAGTGAAAGCTTGGCTTTCGAGAACACTCTCCAAGAAATCGTACATTGAAAAATGTACGCGACCTAGTGTCTCATACACTTTGAGCATATGATTCACAAACAGGCCAATCCAAGTGATAGTCACTGGACTAATATTAAGAACATCCGTTAGTATCTTAGAGATCTAATGATGTTGTCTTAAACCTTGGAGAATGAGAACTTGAAGTGACTGGGATCACTACTGCAAGTTTCCTAAACCGATAAAGACGACTGAAAGTCGCAAACGGTACTATAAAGTTTGATTAACGGTACAATGAATTGGAAATCTTCCAAGCAAGATACTGTTACCGAATAAACAAAAAATGCGAATTAATTGCTGCAACTGAGGCGGCAATAGAAGCCTTCTGGGTCAATAAACAAATCTAATTAGATTAGATATAGTTCTGTTAGCAGCTGAGCTAGGCGTCAGCACAGGCTAAAGAATTAATGGTCTCATAAACGATCCAGATAAATACTTTGACTATTCATCTGAATCGTTCGGATCATACAGCGTGGCGAAGTGATGATCGAATAAATCGCATCAGACGATAATCATGGAAATCCGCTGACGAAAGCATTTCTCAGCAATTTGAGCCAACCGTACATAGTTCGGGTGTCAAGCACTCGAGTGACTGGCTATAGGCCAAGTGGGAGATTGTTGGACAATTATGACCCATAGCGTCACTATTTGTACAGATCACGGTGTTGTTGTACAAATTAACTATGTGACAAAAGATATTGCACTCTTATCATTTGTGATTAGATCACCTTAGATATATAAATGATAGGAGGTCCCTATGATTAGTTCCTGGATTGAGAATGATATGAGACAGTATCAGTCCACGAAGGATTAATCATTAAATATCTCTAGTCAGAGTATTATTGACCGGCGTAAACACACACGTATAACGCAAGCGCACATATCGTTCAAGTAGTATAAAAATATCGATCCCACGAGGACTTAATTCCTACTATTGTTATTAATTGTTGATACTATTTATTTACAAATATCTAATTGAGGGAGAAGGGAATTGATTGCTTGAATGATTTGATTTGTAGATTTGCTAAATAAAAAAAAAGATAAAAAGACAAAAGAAAATACTAAGGAAAATAAAAGACTCAAAGATCTAGGGTTGTGAATCTTTCTAATATCTATTAAAAGATGAAGTAGTTATATCATAGTTGGGTAAAATATTGAATTATTAATCTGGAACACTAAATTATGTAAAAGCCTCTTCCGATGGTCATTTACAAATACCTAGAATAATCAAATTGAACCATATGTCTTTGTCAATTAAATTACCTAGATTCATTAAGATTGAATTCCAATTATTGATTACCCCCGCCCAACAGGTATATTCCTATCCTGTAAGGAAATCTATTAAAGGTTTATCTATCCTTAAAGAAGATCGTGGGTTGTTGAGTATAAGGTCTTTCAACTTAAAATCTCTATGTCTAGTTCATTTTAAGTTTTATCTAATCAATTTTATTAGTGATCAGTTAATAAAAAGGCATTAAGGTTATGACTCAACAAATATTTCTTTTAATTATCCAAACTATAATCTAACCCTTTTTTAAATCGGTAATATTAGATTTTATCACAACCCTAGATATTTAACTTAGTTACAACACATAACTAAAGCTGATATAAACTTAAAAGACATAAAATGAAATTGCTGAAAAGTAATAAAAAGAAATGCTAAGGTAAAATGAATTAACTTCTACTATTCACTATTTAGATATCTCCCATAAAATAATATATAATCTTGTGATATTTTAAACCAACCGTCGAGAATGGCGGTATCCTGATTAAGTCAAATTCAAATATACCAGCCATAAGGCGGAACAGAAATATAAACTTAAACCAACCGTCCAGTATGGAGGTATCCTCATTATGTCAGGTTTAACCAGATTAAATTTAATAACCAACCGTCCGAAAATGGCGGTATCCTTTATTAATTCAGATTTTAAATAGTTTATATATTATTTTTTAAGGGAGATTAATCTAAATAGCAAAAGTAAAAGTATTACCTTATTACCTCAGCATAGAGAAGTTACCCCCTCATAGATGGATATAATTACTACTACAAAGCGTAAATAAAACTGAATAAAAGAAGCAAATAAGAAAAACTCTCTTTTATTTATAAGGATTTCAGAGGAAGATGTACATTTGAAATTAAAAATTCGAAATCTATTTATAGGCAAAAAAATCTAATTTTTTATTATTATTTTTCTGATTTTTATTTTTTTATCATTTTATTATTTTATTTTTTTTGGATCGCTGAATTTTCGACACGTGGCATGGTGTGCTAAAAAAGACGGCTTGTTGAATTTTTGACACGTGGCATGGTGGTGCAATTACCAAAATACCCTCGGTGTAGGAACGCCCAAAATTACCAAAATACCATTTTCGCCAAATTTCACAGTTTTGCTCCAAATCACCCCAGAATATCCTGAAACTTTATTTTGGTGTCGGGATGCCCAAAATTACCAAAATTTATGTCGGGACGTCCAAAATTACCAAAATACCCTTTTTGCCAAATTTCACCAAATTTCACAGTTTTGCTCCAAATCACCTCTAAAATGTCCTGAATCTTTATTTATCTGCAAAATAACACAAAACACATCAAAATATTCACAAACTCAAGAAACTATACAAAATATCAAGTTAAATGAGTGGAAATAGTGATACATTTATCACTCATCACACCCCCAAACCTAACATTTTGCTAGTCCTCGAGCAAAATAAAATAACATAATAAATTTTAACTAAGCCACTTTCGTAGGGATCACGATTGCATTTAGCATATGCAACAAGCCTTTAAACCCCTAGGTGTCCCTAGTGGATGAGTTGTAGTCTCGTGAAGGTTTACAGCAGCAATGATACCACAAATATTTTATAAAAGTAAAAAGGTAGTGAAACTAATGCACACAAAAGCAAAAAGACAAGCGAACAGAGAATAAAGATGTTAGTGACTAATCAGGTGAAACTTCTACTCCAAGTTTAGTAGTTGTTTTGTTTCTTTTTAAATTACTAAATAAGTAAATTCTCCGATTATTTTTACCATTCTTCGTATACACAGCTAACAAAGTATTTAAACAACTCATTTTTGCCCATAACGGTCATAACTACAGTTGATAAGAGAGTAATATTTTTGTCCTAAAGTTTTATCAGAATTCACATCTTTTTGTAGTAATGGAATAAATTTTCTGATTTTTCTGATTTTTTCTTTGATTTTTTCTCTATTTTTTTATTTATATACAATATCTTCCATCTATGTAGCGAGCTTTAGGTCGGTGACTCCCAAACCAGTTGGCTTTAGGGAATCAGGTGTTAAGACACCCCTACAGACTTAATTACCCAGACTTCAGATATATATATATATATATATATTTCATCATTTTTGATCCATGTAACGAGCTTTGGGTCAATGACTCCCAAACCAGTTGGTTTTAGGGCACTAGGTATTAAAATACCCTTACAGACTTAATAACTCGGATCTCAGATGTATTTTTTTTTATTCCATCATTTTTTTTAGATGCTTCTCCAATTAAACTATAGCACTGAATATTACAATCTTTTCAATTTTATCCTATGTCCGTATGTTACCATTTATGTTGATAATATCTACCAACTAAGTATATGAAGATTCATTTTAATCAGTTTTATGGAGAATTTACAAAATTAAATAATTCAAAAGGAAATAAACAAAAATTAACTTGTTTCAAAAATAAATGGTTTGAAATACGTCTCAGTAGTGGAAATTCCTTACACAGCTATTTCTTACCAATTTCATCTTTTTAGTCAACATAACAACAAAACATTTATACTGGTCATATAACTATAATTTACATGTGGTTTTAGAAGTTTAATCAAAGGCTCACGTTGACGAAGGATTGTTCACAACTAGGACTCCCCACTCAAGTGTTAAAGCGACCAAGTGAACGCACCTTTTTTATACGTTATGGTACGTGCCAACGATTTTATGGTGTGTGACTAACTGTCGAATGGACTTCCCGTTGTAGATTCCCCAGAGGGAGGGTGGAGCGAGGCTCACTTAAATACCCAAGCCCCTTAGGCTCTTATCGCTTGTTGTCAGGAATAAACAACCAGTCCTCCAAACTAGTCTGTCACAACACGCTGCAAGTGAATGATGATCTAGGTGCCTCCACAGCTTTTCCTTATAAAAAGGTAGTGAGTGAAGGAAGACACCAAACCATCACCTAGCTTTAAATATGCCCTTTGTTTTTATTAATTTTTTAATTTTTTTGTATTTTTCGAAAAATTTTGGACTAAAAATAAAAACACAATACAAACAAGTACTATTAACTATTCCTCACCCCCAAACCTAAATGAGACATTGTCCCCAATGTCTTAAACATTAGAAGAAGAGTTTAGAAGATAATACCTGGTTGGCTGAATTACTACAAGCAAATTAAAGGTTAAGATCCAGATTAACACGACGCCTCTTACCACGATCATCATCGGACCATTTTATCTTTGAAATGATAGGGTCAACTTGTGGTTCATAGGCTATGAGTTGGTCAATTAGATCCGGAGCAGACCTGGCAGTAAAAAAGAGTTCTTTCATAGGTTTTGACACACGAACCCATTTCTCCGGCATCATCAAGAAAACACAAAGAAAATCATAAAATCCATCAACGTTGAGCAGTCCAAGAGCGGTTTCTGGTGTATGTTCAGGTTCGCCCAAGATAGTACTATAAAAATTTCCTCCAATGTGCCCAAGCCACCTGGCAAAGCAATAAAAGCGTCAGCACGGTTAATCATTTCAACCAGTCGTTCAGACATACCTGGCACGATCAGTTCCTCTCCGTTTGATGGTTCAATCAGATTTGCCTCTACCAAGGTTTTGGGATGATTCCCAAAACGTGACTACCTCCTTCCTGTACGGCCTTTGAAACGATCCCCATTTGTCCAAGATTGCCTCCGCCATATATTAAGTGCATATTCCTTGCAGCTAAGACTCGACCCAATTCCTGTGCTGCTTCTATGTATTGTGGTTTAGTACCAACAGTACTACCGCAAAACACACATATGTTCTCAACTCGTCTTCTTGAAGTGGCTTCCATTTTTTTTTTATGTATTTCTTTCTCAACTCTGGATGCCTCCAAAGGTGCAATGACGGGCTGAATTTATAGTACCTGAAAAGGGTTAGTAATAATAGCACTAGTATCTTCCAAAGGAAGCTTGTTAGCAAAATAAAACAAAAGAAATCGTGAAAGGTCAAAAAGTCTGGATCCTGTCTACGAAAATTAAAAAAAAATGAATCAAAGCAATGATTAAGGCAACAGAATTGTGTACGCAATACACCACTCGCTTAGTATAAATTCATTAGGATGCGTCTCAAGATTCATTCCTTACTCATCCATCACTAATGAATTATCTTTTATCTTTGCCAAACACCATTCCTTCTGTCTTATGCTTTGGTTGAGCTTTTCCTACAAAAATAACACACAAAACTCTACAACATGTATACACAAAATATAGAAATTATAATAAATTGCATGGGTTGCCTCCTTGCCAGCGCTAAATTTTTCGTCTTCAGCCAGACGTGACTGAAATCTATCTGTCAAGGCGGTTTCAGCGTCGTGTTGGATGTCCGATTAAAGACATTCCCGTGAGCGTTGCTTTTGAAGGGTCTCTTCCAACGGTAAAGTGGCAAAAAGAGTTTTGTCTCATTCAGTGCTCGTGCCACCTTTTTAACTTTTGTTGTTCCAGTGATTCCTAAAAAGAAAGAAAGAAAATCAGGAGGTCTCGTATGGTGCTTGACTTGGAATGGAAGTTCCATTCTATCGATCTTCTGGGTGATATCTTTGATTTGTACTCCCCGATACAGCGATGTTTCTCCTGAATGCTCTGGATTTTCAATTTGGTCAGACATTTGCTCCTCCATTTGCTCTGCTTCTTGCTCCACCTTTTCTTCACAGATGTATTTTAGGTCTTCATCCTCTGATATGACTGGAATGGATGGTTCAGGAAGATATCTTCAAACATCTTTGCAAAGCATGCTCCAAGATCTTCATTCTGAGGATGGAAAGTTTCATCATTCCTTGTTGGTGCAATTTGTACAAAAAGCTCAGTTTCTTCATCCTTGTCAGAGTCAGAATAATAAAAATCAAATTGAGACTTTGTTGGTGCAGGCTCCTGAACTGATACCTCTGATTCTTGATACTACTCAGCCTCATCCTCTATTATGATGTCATGATGAATCTCAGGATATTGAAAGGCTTCTTCAGTAGTATTTGAATTTGCTCCGTGAGATATGTGATTCAGGTTCTCTGTTAATTGTCTAACTTGATCTGTCATCCTCTGTATAAACGCTGATTGACTCTGAATTTGTACATCAAATTGAGCTTCTCATTTCTTGAACCAATCTTTTAGCATGTCATTCAACTGATCTTCCTCTGATGGATCTGGTTCTTGATGAAGATCGTAGATGGATGGTGGATAAGATGGAAAATGTGATGATTCTACGTAACTTGAATGATTCCAATAATTCTGCCACTCTGAAAGGTATATACATTGATCGCTCGGGTGGTTGCCATCACAAATTACATATCTCCCCATTTCATTATGTTGAACAAATGTAGTATTGCTTGATTCTGGCTTCCAGTGATAGTTGTTGGGCTGAACAACAGGCCTCAGAAATCGAGACTGTTGCTCCCGGATTTGGGGTGTATCTTTTTCTGGTAAAGCTCGTAATGTTTCAAAATGTTCCATTTTTTCAATCACCTGAAAACAAAATGAAGAAATAAAAATTACAGTTAAAAGTAAAGAAAATTAGATACAAGTAAATTAGATAGCTTCAAAATTAATAACTCAAGAAAAATAAGTCCCCGGCAACGGCGCCAAAAACTTGACCGGGCAAACACACACGTATAACGCAAGCGCACGTATCGTTCAAGTAGTATACAAATATCGATCCCACGAGGACTTAATTCGTACTATTGTTATTAATTGTTGATACTATTTATTTACAAATATCTAATTGAGGGAGAAGGGAATTGATTGCTTGAATGATTGATTTGTAGATTTGCTAAATAAATAAAAAGATAAAAAGACAAAAGAAAATACTAAGGAAAATAAAAGACTCAAAGATCTAGGGTTGTGAATCTTTCTAATATCTATTAAAAGATGAAGTAGTTATATCATAGTTGGGTAAAATATTGAATTATTAATCTGGAACACTAAATTATGTAAAAGCCTCTTCCGATGGTCATTTACAAATACCTAATAATCAAATTGAACCATATGTCTATGTCAATTAAATTACCTAGATTCATTAAGATTGAATTCCAATTATTGATTACCCCCGCCAACAGGTATATTCCTATCCTGTAAGGAAATCTATTAAAGGTTTATCTATCCTTAAAGAAGATCGTGGGTTGTTGAGTATAAGGTCTTTAAACTTAAAATCCCTATGTCTAGTTCATTTTAAGTTTTATCTAATCAATTTTATTAGTGATCAGTTAATAAAAAGGCATTAAGGTTATGACTCAACAAATAATTCTTTTAATTATCCAAACTATAATCTAACCCTTTTTTAAATCGGTAATATTAGATTTTATCACAAACCTAGATATTTAACTTAATTACAACACATAACTAAAGCTGATATAAACTTAAAAGACATAAAATGAAATTGCTGAAAAGTAATAAAAGAAATGCTAAGGTAAAAGGAATTAACTTCTACTATTCACTATTTAGATATCTCCCATAAAATAATATATAATCTTGTGATATTTTAAACCAACCGTCCAGAATGGCGGTATCCTGATTAAGTCAAATTCAATATACCAGCCATAAGGCGGAACAGAAATATAAACTTAAAACCAACCGTCCAGTATGGCGGTATCCTCATTAAGTCAGGTTTAACCAGATTAAATTAATAACAACCGTCCGAAAATGGCGGTATCCTTTATTAATTCAGATTTAAATAGTTTATATATTATTTTTTAAGGGAGATTAATCTAAATAGCAAAAGTAAAAGTATTACCTTATTACCTCAGCATAGAGAAGTTACCCCCTCATAGATGGATAGAATTACTACTAAAAAACGTAAATAAAACTGAATAAAAGAAGCAAATAAGAAAAACTCTCTTTTATTTATAAGGATTTCAGAGGAAGAGGTACATTTGAAACTAAAAATTCGAAATCTATTTATAGGCAAAAAAATCTAATTTTTTATTATTATTTTTCTGATTTTTATTTTTTTATCATTTTATTATTTATTATTTTTTTTTTGGATCGCTGAATTTTCGACACGTGGCATGGTGTGCTAAAAAAGATGGCTCGTTGAATTTTTGACACGTTGCATAGTGGTGCAATTACCAAAATACCCTCGGTGTCGGGACGCCCAAAATTACCAAAATACCATTTTCGCCAAATTTCACAGTTTTGCTCCAAATCACCTCCAGAATATCCTGAAACTTTATTTTGGTGTCGGGATGCCCAAAATTACCAAAATTTGTGTCGAGACGTCCAAAATTACCAAAATACCCTTTTTGCCAAATTTCACCAAATTTCACAGTTTTGCTCCAAATACCTCCAAAAGTCCTGAATCTTTATTTATCTGCAAAATAACATAAAAACACATCAAAATATTCATAAAACTCAAGAAAACTATACAAAATATCAAGTTAAATGAGTGGGAAATAGTGATACAATTTCACTCATCAATTATCGAGATTGGACATGGTGATACGTAAAAGATTAGAATTGCACTTGTGCATGTTGTGAGGGCATAACGGGCATAGTTCTCATATATTTAAGTATTGGATACTTATGCAAGTGGGGTAGGAGGTTGTGTTTTACCGATGGTACGGGAAACAGCTTCGCTCTGGATAGACCCCCTCGAAATTCCATTGGTAGTATGACTTTGTGTCTATGGAAGTCCGAAATCAGGGTAGGTGTATTTGGTCTTAACCTGAGAGTTGCACCGCTAATACTTGCGATAATCAATATACTTGGTTGAGGTCGTCCAGGGCTTTAACAGGTTCTGTGTACGCCAACACTGGGTTTATTGAGAATCGTAGTGTGTTGGGTGTGATGTTAAGACAGAAGTGTCACTTCAGTCATATGGAGATGATGGTCACGGAGGATACGGTACTGGTTCTCTTTAGTACTATAGTCATCGGGATAAAATGACAAGGTCATGTTTATCCGATATAGAGACTAGTTACCAGAGTTCCGACATGTGCTTCGTACGGGGAAGACACGATTTCAGCCCCAGGCCTAGCACGTGATCATCCGATACTGGATCGAAATACGCAATACCACGTATACTACGCCTGATATAGATCGCTTATTCCTGTAAGCATGTTTCCGGAGAATTGGGTAGGCATGGCGTTTTGCTAGAGGCCAACCTTGTCTTGTGAATCGAAGTAAACGTAGTACGAGGTACTTACGTGTTCGGATAGTCCAACGACCCGATTTACTGCCAACATATCCAGGGATCTCATGGGTCGCTTCCCAAAGATTCACCGATGACGTATGACTCGCACTTTAATTAATCTGGGATAATTTAATGAGAGAAAATTAATCTGGGATTAATTACGGAAATATTTTATCTGGGATAAAATATCAATTAAAGAGAGAAAACGATTAATTTGGAATAATCGGTATAATAATATATTTGATATATTATACGAAATTGGATTTCGACGTGGAATTAAAATTAGATTTTAATTCGGGCGAACGAATTAATTTAGAATTAATTCGTTAGCGACGTAAATAGTGATTTCGCTAGGCGTAATCATTTAATTACGACCCAACAGAAAATTCGTTAATTGGAATTAGCGAACCCGAGCCCGGGATTGTTTGCGAGCGCATTCGCATTTCGAATTCGAGTGCAGCACGCAAGTCAAATCAAGCGTCAAATCGCAAGTCACATCAAGCGTCAAATCACATGTCACTTTGAGTGATGTGACATTTGAGTGATTGACAAGCATTTAATGTTTGCCTTTTTTGAAATTAAAGAAATGGTAAATGGTTTTATTATATTTTGGAAATTATATAAACCTTTTACATTTTTTTATTTCACACAACATTTCTCTCTCTCTTTTTGCGGTATTAGGTTTTGGAAACCTTTCCCTCCTCTCTTCCCTCTCTTCTTCCTCACGCCCAAGGGGCTGCTGCCTTCTTTCTTTTCTGGTTCAAGACCGAATGCAGTAAAGGGAGAAAAGACATGATTTTGTTTGCAAGATCCAAGTGCTAGCACACTCTAGGAGGCATACCAAGGTGTTAGGGCAGTGAGTTCGTGAGCTTGGATGTTTATCACAAAGCTTGGAACTTCAAAGATCACCCATGCCGATTCTGGAGGAGGAGGAAGCAGCCCCACGCCGAGCAGTCCTCCATGTGCGCAGCTCACTGCTGAGCAAGGAGGAGTAGTGCGTTTTTTTTGTCTTCGTTACAATCTCTACCGATCAATGTGAGTTATTCCGAACCTCCTTTGATATGTATTCAACCGTTTTATGCTTGATAATGATCCTTGGGACTTGATTGAAACCCAACAACAGGCACTTAAACACACACCATGCAGCCACTAAGAAACACACACACGCACACCCCTCACAGCCAACAAACACACGCACACACTGCCACAAAGACACACACACCACGTTGACACACGTCCCTCTCTCACCTTAAACAGACACCACGCAGCCACTTAAACACAAGCCACCAAACATTGACCGAAATAACCATGAAAATAGTCCCCATAACCACCGAAATAGCCTCTGAAATAGTCCAGAATCTGCCCAACAGACCGCCAAAACCAGTAACAAAAAATAGCTCCCGAAACAGTCCCTAAAATAACCCTGATACCGTTACCCAAAATCACCCAAAAATAGTGAGCGAACAGTCCCAAAAACCAGTCCAAAAATCAGCCCCCGAACCATCCAAAAATAGTCTAAAACAGTGAAGAAAACTGCAGTCCAAAACAATGAAGAAAACAGAGAAATCAGCGCTCAAAATAGCAAAATAGTGAATAAAATATTGAACCAGTGAACCAGAAACGTTACGGAGTATTAACCCTTCCGGAGATGTGTGTAACGTACTTCCGAGAAGCAACTTAAAAGGTAAGACCTAAGGACACCCTTTACTATTTATCTTTTCAGTTATTTATTGTTGATCACTCGCATGCATCGTTATGTTTTACGTATATTTTCATTTATATTGTGTTAATGATCGTGTGATATCTCTTGCGGTATATCAGATGGAAACCCAGACATAAATTCCGTAGCCGAATCTGAATCGACGGTAGTGCGGTCTGTACTTGGGATACAACTCCACGTACTGCTTGAGAAACTTTCAAGCACATGTTTCATTTTGTTATTTAATTTTGTGTTCATTCATTGTTTGTGTTTTATTATTTCGTTATTTACTTTCCGTATGCTTTATTTATTTATGCATCGTTAATCTAGTGCGCATGGGCTAATCATGATGGATTAAAGGTCCTATATTCGAGGAAAATACCTAAAGCTACATTTACCACGACGTTTTACCGCGCCGGATGAAGTATGGTTGGTTGAATGTGAAATACGTTCAGTCGGGCATACAAAGTCCCATATAGATATTGGCCTTGGTCGCATCTCTTTTATTATTATGTTATTTACTTTTTGCGTATTATTGCTTTGTTTATTCATGCATGGTTATCTAGTGCGTATGGGCTAACTACGTTGGATTAAAGGTCCTTTATTCGAGGGAAATGCCTAAAGTCTACCTTTACCACGATGTTTTGCCACGCCGGATGAAGTATACTTGGTTGAATGTGAAATACGTCCAGTCGGGCATACGAAGTCCTATATAGATGTTGGCCTTAGTCGCATCTCTTTTATTATTATGTTATTTACTTCTTGCGTATTATTGCTTTGATTATTCATGCATGGTTATCTAGTGCACATGGGCTAACTACGTTGGATTAAAGGTCCTCTATTCGAGGGAAATGCCTAAAGGCTACTTTTACCACGACGTTTTGCCGCGCCGGACAAAATATACTTGGTTGAATGTGAAATACGTTCAGTTGGGCATACGAAGTCCCATATAGATGTTGGTCTTGGTCTCATCTCTTTTATTATTATGTTATTTACTTTTTGCGTATTATTACTTTGTTTATTCATGGATGGTTATCTAGTGCGTATGGGCTAACTACGTTGGATTAAAGGTCCTCTATTTGAGGGAAATGCCTAAAGGCTACCTTTACCATGACGTTTTGCTGCGCCGAATGAAGTATATTTGGTTGAATGTGAAATACGTTCAGTCGGGCATACGAAGTCCATATAGATGTTGGACTTGGTCGCATCTCTTTTATTATAAGGTTACTTACTTTTCGTTTGTCATTGCTTTATTTATTTACGCATTGCTATCTCATGCGCATGAGCTAATCACGTTGAGTTAAAGGTCCTCCATTTGAGGGAAAAGCCAAAAGGCTACATTTACCATGATGTTTTGCCGCGCTGGGGATACAATATCCCATATGGACATTGGCCAAAGTTCTTGGTCGCACTTTTTTCTTCTAATTTTGTTATTCACCTTTTTGTTTTTTATTTATCGCTTTGTATTCATCCTATTAGTTATCTCTATTCATTCTGACGCATCACTTCACCATTACTTCCATGCATGCTTGCCTCTTTAGTTATTTCTTTTACATTACGTACTTAATTATCCGCTCTTATTTTTAATGCTCTTACAGTTATTATTAATTACACTATTGTGCTTCATTGTTCATTGCGTTTATGATATTATGCATTTGCCTTCATTTTTATTTACGTTTACAGGTGTTCAAATTCGTGTGTTTATTTAAATTATCTTGCATGTGTCGCATAAGACTTGGTTATACTATCGCATAATCCTTTCATTACAATTGGCATAAGTAATAGACCATTCTGAATCCAACGATTTGAGGTCTTCCCTTGCAAGGGTTGAGTGCGGCCTTAATTATTTCCCAGTTCACACTGGGTGGCGACTCATTTATTCTCCGATTTAGTCCCCCGCGGGCTACTCCGTACTCCCAACCGGGCCGCGAGCCCGGACAGCATCGCACATCTCTATTTCCACAATGAGTCTGCAGATGAGGATAGTCATCAGGTAGCTTATTCTGAACTATTTAATGAAAGTTTAGCTATGAAAAAGATGAACATATAGGTCAATAAGAGGCTGAAGGAAGTAGAGCTAGAAAAGAATGAAGCTCAAGCTAAGTTTGAGCAAAGCCTTGTGATGATTGATGACCTTGAGGAGAGGAATAAATGGCTAATTAATATGGTCCAATCCTTAGAAACTGAACTTGAAGATGCTAGAACCCAGTTGTCTGCATTTTCTATTGGGAATAAGAAACTAGACTGCATGTTAGGGATTAGTGTTGAGCCTAATTGTGATAAGGCGTCATCATCTAGAGCTGTGTCTGTCCCTCCTAAACATGACTTAGGCAAGAAGTATGATGAGTGTAGTCATGTGATTCCTCATGATGTTCCTCGTCCTGTGACCCAACCTCGATCTAAAGGTGTGGTGGGTAAACCTTTCTCTCATCCAAGGTTTGTGCCTGTCTCCCATCACTGTGGCAAGGCAGAACACATTCGGCCTAAGTACTTCATGGTGCACATACATAAGAAAAGTCCTAAAAGTGTACCATCTAGGTTTGATTCATTAAATCTAGTGTCTTAAGTTTCCTTACTAACCAAACAAGTACAATTCCTTAGTGAGAAACTTGCTGTGTTGATTAGGAATTCTCAAGCGGAAGAGATTCCTAACACAGTTTAGGTGAGGAAGCAAGATGACTTCTCATATTGTAACATCCCTAATCTGAAAGATGTTACCGGTAGGGGATAACAGTACTAACCCCATAAGCCTCTAACCAACTACCTATAACTGATTCTAATACACTTTTCTTGATTTGGTTATACTTTGCATGAGACCGTAGCCCAACTCGAAAACACTGAAAATGAAATCAACATTAATTATTATATTTGATAACAATTGGTTTTACAATGCCTACTCACATCAAAACAGATACAAGACTCATATTTGACTAAGACTCATACTTGACTAAGACTGGACTTTCACTCAAACTCGGACTCATACTGGTGGACTTCATCCCTAGTGACTGCATCAGTATCCGTCTTCCCGAGCTCGTCCTCCGAGGAACCTGCAAGATGCAAAAACTAGTGTGGGGGTTAGACCGCTATACGATCTAAGTGAATGGATGAAAACTGAAAACTGATGTAAAATTGGTTTCAAAAACCATAGTACCAAAACATATTTGTATGAAAACTTTATTTCTAAAAACTTTGTCTTTCTGAAAACTGTTTTTGATGTGCTGCTTTCTGAAAACTGTTTCTAAAATCTAATTTCTGAACTGATCTGTATTTGAAAAACCTTGACGTATGAGGGCGTTACGTATCGTCGTCCCCTTAGTCCTATACGTGTGCACATGTCCTATGTCCGTTAATTCAATATTGTCTCAAGTTACATATTGGGTGAGTTTTTCCCTCATGTCTCGAAAAAAAAACATAAAAACTCATACTTTAATTTTCAAAACTGTACAAAACATTTTCTGGAAAACAGTTTGTTTCTCAAATATAACTTTGTATGAAATAACTGTAAATAAATCTTCTAACGCCCTCAAGAGTGAAAGTATAAGTCTGAAACAACAATAATGAAATAAAAGTCAATATAAAGGAAAAGTGTCCACTCACAGTGTTTGAATTTGGCTGGCACTGGATCATTGGTCGAAGGAGAATGCGGTTCATGTGGATATCCTATGATCGGAACTTAATTAAAATCGGGAGTTAAAAAATAAGATTCATTATTAAATAAATTTCCTTAACCTAATCGGATTTCCATATTAGAACTTTCTATCCCCCCCAACGAATACTAAAATGAGATCGTGACTTTTGGTTACGCGTCGCGTTCCCCAAAAAAAATTTATGGTTTCTGATCGTCGCGTCACGACGCGCCGTCGATTTTCTGGGCAGATTCTGCCTCTCCATGGCTGACCCAAAATCCAATCCCACATAACTCTCAATCAAACTCTACCTCTCCAATACATCAACAAGAAAATATAATATTCAATTTATCATTAAATTATACTTCTAAGATCTCAACACCATCAAATCCCATCATCCTAACCAAATCAACAACTTGAATAACAAATCTAAAACTACCCAAACACCTATTTCATCAACACAAAACTACCTAAACTTCATTATTTCAAATCACCAACTCACCACAATCTCTCAATAATAAAATTGCAAATTATTTAAAATTTGGGTTTTGGGTTTCTTACCTCTTCCATGCTTGATTCCTTCACCCTCCAAGCCTCCAATGATTACCATGATTCTCTTGGCTTCATCCTCCTTCTTTCTCTCTTTATTTCCTTCTTTTCTTCTTCTTATTCTTCTTCTTCTTTCTCTCATTTTCCTCACAGTTATTCTCCTTTCCTTTTTTATTTTTTTATTTTTATTTTCTTCATTAATTTGTGAATTAATGAATAGTAAACCCTTTATATAGTGGGGTTATTTGATATTTGGAAATTTTTGGAAAAATGAAGAAAATTCTAGAAAGTTTGAGATTTTAGCTTTTGACCTTGAAATCACTATTCATCTGAATTTTGACTTGTGGTTTTGGCCAACTTTTGGTCCGAATTGGAAAATTTTCAACACGGAAGTTGTAGGTCTCGATCTCATCTTTCCGAAGATATAAAATTCATGAAAATCGGAGATCGTATGAAAATGTACGCCCCAAATACCATGGGCGGTCCAAATGAAACATTGTACAATCTCGTCCCGGGACTCCGAGACATTTACCGACTGTCCCCAAAGTCATCTCATGAGTATTATAAGTCTCAATATAATTTATTCCAGGTACCTTTGTCCCTTTCTCAACGATACAGTGGTATACAATAGTATAAACTATCAGTTGTTACACATATACTTCTGAATGTCTTGATCCTGAAAGGCATGATGAAAGTGCACTTCAGTGTAACACTGTAACTCTTCTTAGAAGTTGCATACGTCTTTCCATTGCATGTGCGCGCGCGTGTGTTTTATGTTTTTGCACGTTTATTTTCATTTCACTGCATATAGTGTGTGTGTTGTTCTTTGTTATATGTCCCTTGTTATATATGATGGAAACCCGTACATAAATTTCATAATCGATTCCGAATGGACGGTATATGATCTGTACTCAGGATACAACTCTACGTACCCTCAGATTTTGACAAGCCGTTTTATGTCTTTACATTTTTTTGTATTAAAATATAAAAATAAAATTAAAAAATTTGAAAATGAAAACACAAAAAATATTTTTTCCCTGGCTTGTCATTGCATGAAAAGCTTGTTACATGTGATCCTGATATGTAGGATATATATTTATGCATGTGTAATATGCTTTTATTTTTTTATGCTCTATGTGTGATAAGAACCTTTAGTATATCTTGTGCTCGCACATCATATACACGATTTTATTATTGTCAAGGCTTGGTTGCATGTATGAGTTTTTAGATTGGCAATATAATACTTATCATACATAGCTCACTAAATAGTGTGACCTTTGACTAGATGACCTTGTGATATCCCCTTGTAAAAAAAATAATACAGTTTACATGAGACTCAATAGCAGAAGAGCTAATGGGCCAAAATTCAAAAGATAATGTCAAAAACCCTTCACTCGAAAGAGTTTTTATATTGGAGCTCATCATATTTATGGGGAGAATATTATAGCATGCAACCAATATTGCTTACTTTCAGGTACTAGTGATGCTGGGTTTAAACATCTTTTTTGTGGACTTGGTTTGTTAAAAGATGAGATTTATTTGGTTGTGTCCCACTCATAATATAAGGTCTTAAGCCTTGATTCAATGTGTACTTATTTTTCATGCAAATGCTTGTTATGCTTTGGTATTTATGTCATATGCATGTGTGTAGTAATTAGCAAAACCTAAAGTGATGCATATTATTTCATGTCATAAACAACTGAACACTGACTGGGTATCATTGTACTTGCTTGAAGTGCTGTTTCAGTCAATTTTGTTGATTTTCATTTTTACCTCATTGTGTGCCTTTATATGCTTCAATTTTCTACATACATATTTTTTGCATATATATAAGTGTGTACTTTCCGTATGATTTTGTACTAACTTATTAAAGTTGTTAGTGAGGGGGAGTACTTTTTGTTTAAATATTACTTGCATGTGTTGTTTACCTTGGTACCTTTCCCATTTTCATTTCGTGACAAAAAGGGGGGATAGTAGTTTAGTAACTTGAAATTTGGGAGTTGTAGTATATCCTTTTGATATAATTTGGGAGTCGTAGTATATCCATTTTATATCTCAGTTTTAAGGAGAGTAAGATTAATGGGAATAGGATATCTACTATCTACTTGTACATGCATGATTTTTATCACTGCTTTATTTATTCTTTATAAACTGTGTGCTTTGCACGGTATATTCCTGTTTATAGATGTGTCAGGTAAACAGGTTATTTGCTGAGGTGGCATTGATTTTAAGACTACTTGGTTAGGTATTAGATCGTGTCTTATTGTAATAAGTCATTATCTTGATGGTTGGCAGTTGGCTATTTTTTTTAGGTCTTTTATCGTAATCTTTGTATTAGGTAGTGTTTTATCACGGAATGCCTAAGGGGAAGATTGTTAGTTCCATTTTTATTGGCAATATCAGTAACAAAATAAGTTCAATTGAGTTGTAATGAGTCTTGAAGATCTCAGATCAATTGGACAAGTATTTGGACAAAATCTGATGGAGTTATCCGAGTAATATTAACTCTTTTGCATATTCCAAAAGATTTAGAGCTCAAATTGAAATGAGGTCAGTTTCATTGGAAAGTAGACTCGAATAAGATTGCATACATATAAACAACTCATGATTTGGCCAAGGGACGAGAAAGTTACAAGCATTCTAAATTACCAATGAAAACCAGTCTATGACCCGTATTCGTGTGCCATTCGTATGTTTGTTCGAATGTTTCGAGGCAGAAACTTTATGTTGGAGTTGCATTCGAAGTGCATTCGGATGCCCGTGCGTAAGTATGATACTTTAGACATGTTTTTAAGCCACAATAATACTAGGAAAACCTTTCATTTGCCTGACCTATATAAACAAACATTGAGCCAACTTCACAAGTGTTGAAAAAATATTATCTTGAGCCTAAACACATTCTTAGTTTTTCAATCTTCTTGTTCTCACCTTGAAGACTTATTTATTTTTCTTGTTTTATTTGTTTATGGTGAGATTGATCTTTGTTAAACCATCAACACATCAAACCCAATTTCCTAAACCTTCAAAGTTCTCAAGGAGGAAGATTGGCAGGCGAGGTTCCAGCTTTTAGAGTTGAAGAGTTGATCCTCTCAAAGACTTTAAAGGTTCAGAAGAAAACCGTAGGGTACGGGCTTGAGGAGTTCTTCGAGTTCTTACAGTCTAGAGGTACTATAATCGGTGGAGTTGACACCATAAGTCTTTTACCATCACCGTAAATTTTTCTCTTTATACTGGATTTGGGCTGGTAGCCGAGATACCCGGAGTGGTTTTTTACTCGCACAAGTTTTCCACTTCGTCACCAAATTACTGTGTTGATTTGTGTAATTGAATTTATTTTCTACATTGATTTAATATTTTGGATTGATATATTATTGTTGTTAATTTAAGGTTGCTTGTTGAGAATTCATAGACGCATTAATTAGGACTTGTCTTAGTTAATTGTGAATAATTTCGCATAAGGTCGGAACCTTGGATAATTATGAACTTTCAGACGGGATGTTATAAAAATTGAACATGTATTGTTTGATTTTGGAGCTAGTGTCAATTTGTTTCCATTTTCGGTTTACCAAAAACATAATATTGGAGAGTTAAAACCAACTTCAACTACTGTTTTACTTAACCATAGATCAGTTAAGGCATCGAAATGAATTATGGAAAACGTGTTATTATAAGTCGATAAATTCATATATCTTAGGGATTTTATTGTTTTAGAAACACAACCTATATCAGATAGTTATAAGCCAGTTCCTGTAATACTTGATCATTAATTTTAGCAACAACTAATGCTTTAATTAATTGCAGGAATGAAATCATGAATTTGTCCCTTGCCAATATGACATTGGAGCTTAATGTTTTTAATATGTATAATGAACCATATGATGAGGACTGTGAAAATGAGGACATGGAACTAATTGAACCAATTTTGGAAGAACATATTCAAGGGAGTGAATTTGTCCCCATGAAAATCTGTACAACTAATTTTCTTAATCAAGTACGCAATTAGATTCAGATATTTCGAATGATTCAACACAGGTACTATAAGAAACATGAAGAAGCACCAGAATTGGAATTAAAGACTTTGCCTGAAAGATTGAAATATAGATTTCTTGGAGATAAACAAACTGACCCTGTGTAATTTCTTCTTCCTTTACAAGCGATCAAGAAGGTAAGTTGTTAAATGTGTTGAGAGAACATAAACATGGAATTGGATGGACTTTAAAAGATATAAAAGGCATTCATCCTTTAAAATGCACATGCAGAATACATTTCAAAGATAATGTCAGGACACATCGACCACCGAAAATAATATTAAACCTTTACAAGAAATAAGTGGTTGAAACATGGGTCCTTAAATTTCTTGAACATTCATCTCTTTCATAACTAGTTTGGAGAAAAGCACATATGCTAAGAAACGAAGAGCTAAAAAATTATGTATTTGTTATAAATGTGCACGTTGGAAGTGCAACACTCGTTATCTTTCTTTAGGAATGATGTCTAATAATCGCGAAGAAAAAATTCAATCTATTAGAGATGGCTTGAGTAATGAGGCATTAGATATTATATCATTGACTCTTGAGATGCATCCTAATGAACTTGATAGATTGATTCAAAATTTACATACATAATTTCAAAAAGAAAGACAACAATATAATCTCGGTAATCTAATTTTAAAAGACTTTGTTTTCCAATTTATAAGAAAATTAGATGGGAAGTATATCCCTGACCCATAGAGGGCGTTCAAGCCGTTATTGGATGTAAAATCAGAAGAAAATGTGAGCCACAATCACAATTACCAATACATATCATTTACTGTTTTGATTTCTTTTTATTGTTTTAATATGTAACATTTCTTTTTAGAAGCAGTGTTGTAAATTCAATTATCATTTCCACACTAACAAGTGATATCTTCTAAACTATACTTCTTATTATTCAGACATTGGGGGCAATGTCTCAATTTGGTTGGGAGAAGAGGATAGTTGACTAGATAATTTTCATTTTTGTAAAAAAAAAAATATATTTTGATTTTGATTTTGATTTTGTTTTATTGTTATTTTGTGTGTAAAAAAATATTTTTTTGATGATTTTATTTTTTGTTTAAAAAAACCACACACAAACCAACAATAAATGTTTGACTAACCAATTGGAATTGTCATTGAGAGATAGCAATGTAAGGAGTTTTCGCTCCTGAGATGCATCTCAATGTGTTTCGTAACAAGTTATTTGTTTCTTTCATTTTGAATCATTCAAAATTGTGAATTCTCCATAATTTGATTAAGTTTGATTTCTATATGCTCATTCGACAAGTATTGTCAACATACACGATAACATATGATTGTGGTTGTAAGTGAAAATTTTGTAATATTCAGTTCTCTAGTTTGTTGAAAGCAACACCTAAAAGCAATAGAGTTTGTGTTTTTATTTTGAAAAAAATAACGAAGCTTTTACTTAGTAACCATACATTTTACCTAACTAAGCAGTGATTGTTCGCGTAAAATGGTATAGCTTGAGTTGGTTTAAAAAATTAATAATACTAATAAAAATAATCATGTTTTTACTTAGTAACCGAATATCTTACCTTAGCAAGCATAAATTTATTTTAAATACGCATTTGCGTAAATTTTGAATCCAATATACAAACAATTTTAGAATCCTAATTAGAAATTTCTCATGAACAATTCTAGTCCACCAAAAGGTGGTCAAGGGAATCTAGAATGGTAGCCATAACTCTAAGCTTTAATCTAGAGTTTCAAACTCTACATCCAACATGAACATCTTTGACCTAATTACAAGTATATTGTGTTTATACTTCTAAAGTATCCTAAAATCATGCATCTAATACAAAAATAAACATAGCTTTGAAAAAGATCAAACATTACCTAGTAAACTTGATGCAAGATCCAATCTACTTCTCCTTTGTTCAAATTGTTGGAGAACCTCCAAGGTGTGCAAGCTTGACTTCAAGATCCAATCTTGTTTCCAATGCTTCCAAGCTTCACTTCAAGATCCAATCTTGATTTCTCCTAGATGAAATGTTGTAGAGACTTCACAAGCTTCTTTAAACACTTCTCTAAATTAGGCTAATCTTTCAAGAATTTGTTTATGCTTGTATTTTTTTCTTGTAATAAACCTTCATAAAGCTTGCTATTTATAGCAAAACTTAGGCAATTTTTAATTAATAAAAGTTGTAATCAACTTTTAGGTGGGCTTAATCTTATTTTTCCAAATATGTATAATTAGGTGTGACTAATCTCCATTGTCTCCCTCTTCAATTTAATCGAATTAAATCAAGCCAATGATTAGGAAATGGATTAGTTAAATGTTTGCCACCTTGATTTAATCCAATTAAATCAAGCCAAAACCATCTATTATTACATACTTACAATTACCATAATATCCTCAAATGGTAGAGATAATTATGATTTTATAATTAAGCCCTTGTGTAATTATTGAATTAATCCAATTAATCCAATTAGGTCAAAGTAAATAATCAATGTTATCTAATAACACTTGATTATCTTAGTTGATAATTATAATATCGAATATTATCTTTTATCAAAAATAATTTGCTACATAGGTGCTCAACGAGTACACTTCATATTGGGACTCTCTAAGTTCAGATATGTTCGTCATATAAGCCTAGCTAATATGTACGCAATTCGGCCACCTGCGAATTCATGAAGAACACAAACGACATTTCTGAACTATACAAGTCGAGGTCATCACATATGTTTAATAATCCCTCCATCGTAGGCTATTGAGTTGTGCTTAGGAAACATAGAATATACCGTCAAGTTTCTGAGACGTACATCTCATGTCGACATGTCCACGATTCTTCATAACTGATGTATTCACCCTAGGTGATCGACTTTGGCCAAATATTTAAGAATTATGACTTTACTAACATGGATACCTAAACCCCTTATGGTACACATACGGGTCGACAGATTTATATTGCTTCGCACTTATTATTGTATCGTCATCGGTCCACACCCAACGAACATCTAGAGGCCAGACCATGAAAGGTTTCTGACATACATGCATCTAAGTGTGGATGATCTCACACAAAATCAATGCTATCCTATAGTCAAAAGATTACATATGCTACTCGACTTGAGGAGATTCCTATTGACGGTGGTGTGTACTTCCAACTATTAGGAACACATGTGAGTCATTCAGTATTCACTCTAACGAATACCCACATGTGTATACGAGTTTCCAAAACTCATGGTACATCGCGTTAAACCATTGGAACTCCAATTCCAATATACGACATGTGCTAGTCTTCTAGGTTATAGGAATTCGACCGTATTCCAAAACCAACGACTAGGAATATTTACTTTAAGAATATTACACCTAATGTCAAGATATTCTAAGGTCGATGTCATTCTTAGCATATCGATACATCAATTTAATACCGTAATGACAATACCATTAATAAGGTATGAAATGAAAAATGTAGTTATTTTATTAATAAATAATAAATATACAAATCAGATTGGCACTCAAGCATCAACTTCATCAAACTCCCACTTGCTTAGTGCCAATCTAGATGGTACTGTAGTCCCATCTCCTCTACATGTTTATCGAATAACTTAGGAGGTAAGGCATTTATAAGCGGGTCTGATATGTTGTCTTATCCTTGAACCTTCAAGACCAATATGTCTTTTCGTTCAATTATCTCTCTAATTACGTGGTATTTCCTTTCCACGTGTTTAGACTTGGAATGCGCCATCGGCTCCTTAGCCTGCACGATAGCTCCGTTATTATCACAGTACAATGGGATTGAATCCGCAATACTAGGCACAATGTAAAGTTCTCTGATAAAATTTCTAATCCAAACAGCTTCTTTAGCAGCTTCTGAAGCCGCTGTAAATTCCGCCTCAGTGGTGGAATCAGTTGTTAATCCTTGCTTTGAACAACGCCAACTAATCGCACCACCGTTATGCGTAAATATGTGTCCTGATGTAGATTTTCTATCATCTGGATCTCCTTGGAAGTTGGAGGTTCTATATTAACTTGTAGCTCATTTCTCCATATATCAGAAACTTATCATTGGTGCCTTTAAGATATTTTTAGGATATGTTTCATGGCTGTCCAATGATCATTACCTGGATCAGATTGATATCGGCTGTCACACTGACGCCGCCGAAACTGATGTCAAGTCTAGTACATAACATAGCATACATTATGCTTCCAATACAAGAAGCATATGGCAAGTTAGACCTCATAACTCTCCATTCCTCAGTTGAGGGTGCCATTTCTTCGAAAGATATGTCGTATCGGAAAGGTACATTTTCTGCCTTGCAGTTGGTAAAACTGTACCTTTCTAACATCTGTCTATGTACGTCGATCGTGAAAAACCTATAAACTTCCTAACTCTATCTCGGTAGAGTCTTATACATAGTATATAGGAATCTTCTCCCATATCTTTCAGGAGAAGTTCTTGCAAAGGTAGGCTTTCACACTTTGCATCATCCCTATATCATTTCCTATGATAAGGATGTCATCTACATACAAGACTAAGAAAACTATCATGCTCCCACTAACTTTCTTATAAACACATGTTTCTTCCTCGTTTTTTATGAATCCAGATAATCTAATTATCTCATCAAAATGATGATTCCAGCTTCGGGATGCCTGTTTAAGTCCATAAATATACTTTTGGAGCTTACAAACCAAGTTTGAAGTCTCACTAGATACGAAACCTCTGGTTATTCCATATAGATATCCTCTTCAAAAAATCCATTTAAGAAAGCGGTTTTCAAATCCATCTGCCATATCTCATAGTCATGATATGCAGCAATGGCTAAAAGAATCCTAATGGATTTTAGCATGGCTACTGGTAAAAAATTTCCTCATAGTCAACCCCAGGACGTTGAGTGTAACCTTTTGCTACCAGTCGGGCCTTAAAGGTTTCCACATTTCCATCGGGCCTTCACTTTCTTTTGTAAACCCATTTACAGCCAATAGGTTTAACTCATTCAGGAAGTTCAACTAAGTCCCAGACTTGATTGGCATGAATTGAATCCATTTCGGATTTCATGGCTTCTTGCCATTTTCCCGAATCGATATCCAATATCGCTTCTTTATACGTAGTCGGATCTGTTTCCTCCAAAAGGCAGAACATCAAGGCTCACATCAGATGTTAAAAATAGTCTCTAGAGAGGCCATAATATTATATTCGACTTACGTAGAACCTTTTTTGTAGATCCTTTACCTAGTTGGATCTCTGATTTTATCTCAGGTTCCTTAATGTTGGGATCAAACTCATCAAGTTTAATCTCTCTACAATTCCCACTTTCTCTCAAAAATTGCTTTTCAAGAAAAGTTACAAAGCGAACAACAAATTCATTTCGTTGTTCATAATCATAGAATTGATATCCCATGGAATTATCAGGATATCCAACAAACCTACATTTATATCCTCTGGGTGCTAGTTTATCCCGCTATGTAATTCTAACGTATGCAGGACAACCCTTAATATTTAAATACTTAAGGCTTGGATTTCTACCGAACCGTATCTGATGGGGGGTCGTATAAACAACTTTCGATGGAACCTTATTAAGTATAGAGACAGCAGTTTTTAAACGTAACCCCAAAGGTAATAAGGAAGATCTGTATTGCATCATATCTAATAAAGTATGATTTCTACACTCAGACACTTCATTGTGTTGAGGTGTTCCTGGTGGGCTATATTGGGCGAGAATTCCATTCTCCCTTAAATAATTTCTGAATTCTTCACTCATGTATTCACCACCTCGATCTGATCTAAAGAATTTGATGAATTTACTAGTTTGTTTTTCTACCTCGTTTCGGAATATTTTGAACTTGTCAAATGTTTCCGACTTATGTTTCATCAGATAGACATATCCATAACTAGACTTGTCATCTGTGAAAGTCACAAAGTGTGTTGAACCATCATGAGCGGCATGATTTAATGGACCACACATATCACTGTGTATTAGTTCCAGTAAATATCCAGCACGGTGTCCAACACCTTGAAATGGGGCCTTTGTCATATTTTCTTTGATACATGACTCACAAATCGGATAAGGATCTAAGGTAAGATTTTCAATCAAACTATCATTTACCAATTTGGATAGACGTCTAACACCTATATGGCCCAATCTCATATGCCATAATTCAGTATTATTTAGTTCAGACTTTTTACTTGTATTTTTCTCTATATTAAAGACATCTCTACATGTTTAAAAAACATAGTGACCGTTTGATAAAAACATTCACATTTCAATAAATTTTCTTTATCATACAAACATAAAGTTTCATCATTAATGTTTATTTTATATCCCTCTTTATCTAATATTGACAGTGATATTATTTGTCTGATAAGTGAGGGAACATAATAACAGTCATGCAAATCTAATTTACATCCATTTGAGAGATATAGAACAACAGTTCATATGGCCTTGACATCCAATGTCTCTCCATTTCCAACTCTAAGTTGGATCTCCCCTTTATTCAGCCTTCTTTTAACCCTCATTTCCTGCAGGCAATTGCAAATATGAGTAGGACTGCTAGTGTCTAACACTCATCCACTATTTACATCTAAGGCTAATGAGACGTCAATAATTGGAAAAATACAAAGCGTACCTGAGGGTCCTGCTTTAAGCTCCGGACAATCCTTCATCCAATGTCCAGACTTCTTTCATTGTAGACATTGATCACGAGATACTTTCGGTTTTGCGCCTTTGCACTTCTTGGAGATTTTCTTTGATATATTCTTCTTCCTCATCTTTACTTTCTTTGACTTCCCATAAGTCTTTGAAGAGCCAGATCCACCATGGAGATGTAGTGTGGGGTTGGCTTTCTTCAAATCTTGCTCCGCCGTGCGTAGCATGTTATGAAGTTCTTCGTATGTGGCTTGCATCGAATGCATATGAAAATTTAATACAAAGCCAGCATAAGAACAAGGCAAAGAAGACAGAATCAAATTACAGCCTAGCCGTTTATCAAACACAATGCCATGACACTCCAGATATGAATTTGGACTTTCATGTTCAAAACATGAGTGCTAACAGCTCCTCCCTCCTTGAGATCAACATGGAACAATTCCTTAGACCTTCGATAAAGTTCTATCTCTTGATTTACCTCGAACAACTCCTTGAGTGTTCGCATGATGCTCCAAGCATCCGGTACTTCAATGTACTGTCTCAGCAAATCTGGAACCATCGATCCAAAGATGTAGGATTCACCTTCAGGTTATCATCCTTCCATCTATCAAAAGTTTCTCGCTCTTTTGGAGTGGAGTCAGGATCGATATCAACATGCAGTTGATTGATAGTGACATAAGTCAACTTTTCATACTCCAAGACAATGCGTATGTTCATTTCCCATTCGAAATAGTTCTCTCGGCTCCTTTTAACTTATAGGATTCCAAAAGTTTCATCAATAGATTAGCGGCGACCATCTACAAGACAATATTTTTTAGTAGTAGCAGAACAATTTTCACTTCAAAAGTGATAATACTAATTGATTATGGAATTTTAAATCTATTAGTGCCATCCCACTACTTTACGTAATTTCGTAATCTCCCTTAACGGAAAAATAGAAATTTGACTATCAAAATTTCATAGCGGGAAGTGGATCCCATGACATTTACTACTCAGCCTCACACTAATGACGATATTGGCCTTTGTAAACTCATTAGGTAGACCTTCAAGGCCAATCACTTCATGTGACTCCTTGTTTGGTCCTGAACTGTTTCTTTTCCTCATACTAATGATGAAATCAGATTAAGACATTTTCTAGGGGTATACTTATCAATATGCACTAATGAGCTTCGTATGTACACCCTCACACTAATGACAATATAGGGTTACTACGTTAACTCATCACACTACATCTAATATTTTACAGGAGTGACCTACGTTCCGAGCACTTATACCCTCACACTAATGATGATATTGGATATAAGTAGTAAGAACCCATTCATCTATGTATTGACAAGACGGACCATCCAATAATGCTCTAACATTATTAATATTATTACTTAAAAGTAATCACCTAATCATGGGAGAGTTATGACAATCAAGTCATTAACTTAATTAGGTCAAAGTTTTAATTTAAAACATGCAATACATATCCAATATGTCTTATGCATAATTAAATTAAAATTTCTATGGTATAGATTCAAAATATGTGTTGTGTGGTTAAGCCTTTGCTGCTGATACCATTCTGTTGGACCAATTGTGGAGCCCCTAGGGTCGGATTGGTGCCTCGGGTAGTGGAAATGGTTCTAACCCATGGATATCAAGTATGGGTGTAATTTTAAATTATTTAATGAAATATTATATTCCATTACGAGTGTATAGGAAAAAACAGGGACTGAATCGGAGTCCGGAAGCTCCAGAACAAAGCAAATTAAATTACGCGCGCTATAGTGCGCAAACTGTAGCGCCACTTTGCAATTTTTTTTTTATTTTAATTTCAAAAATGCTCAGCTCTCTAGATTTCCAGAGAGCTGATGCAATTAGGTTCTTACCCTAATTGCTTTCGGTCTTCCCTAAACACTTCAAAAACATCCCAAATTAATTTTTCATTTCAAAACCAACATTAACACATATTATAGAATAAAAATCAAGTTTTTCAAAATATCAAATTTTTTTACAAAAACATAAATTTATTCTAAATACGCATTTGTGTAAATTTTGAATCCAATAGACAAACCATTTTAGAATCCCAATTAGAAATGTCTCATGAACAATTATAGTCCACCTCAAGGTGGTCAAGTTAATCTAGAATGGTAACCATAGCTCTAAGCTTTATATAGAGTTCCAAACTCTAATTAATTATTTTATGTCCACATGAACATCTTTGACCTAATTACAAACATATTATGTTTATACTTCTAAAGTATCCTAATACAATTAACTAGCCTTATTCAACATTAAGCTATGTGATCATGCATCTAATACACAAATAAACATAGCTTTGGAGAAGATCAAACATTACCTAGTAAGCTTGATGCAAGATCCAATCTACTTCTCCTTTGTTGAAATTGTTGGATAACCTCCAAGGTGTGCAAGCTTGACTTCAAGATCCAATCTTGTTTCCAATGCTTCCAAGCTTCACTTCAAGATCCAATCTTTATTTCTTCTAGATGAAATGTTGTAGAGACCTCACAAGATTCTATAAACACTTCTCTAACTTAGGCTAATCCCTCAAGAATTTTCTTATGCTTGTATTTTTTTCTTGTAATTAAAACCTTCAAAAGTTTGTTATTTATAGCAAAACTTTCGAAAATTTTAATTAATAAAAGTTGTAATCAACTTTTAAGTGGGCTTAATCTAATTTGTCCAAATATGTACAATTAGGTGTGACTAATATCCATTGTCTCCCACTTTAATTTAATCTAATTAAATCAAGCCAAGGATTAGGAAATGGATTAGTTAAATGTTTGCCACCTGGATTTAATCCAATTAAATCAAGCCAAAACCACCTATTATTACATACTTACAATTACCATAACATCCTCAAATGGTAGAGTAATTATGATTTTACAATTAAGCATTTGTGTAATTATTGAATTACTCCAATTAGGTCAAAGTAAATAATCAATGTTATCGAATAACACTTGGTTATCTTAGTTGATAATTATAATATCGAATATTGTCTTTTATCAAAAATAATTGGCTACCCAAGTTCTCAACGAGTACACTTCATAGTGGGACTCTCTAAGTTCAGACACGTTCGTTATATAAGCCTAGCTAATATGTACGCAATTCGGCCACCTTTGAATTCGCGAAGAACACGAACGATCTTTCTGAACAATACAAGTCGAGGTCATCACATATGTTTAATAATCCCTCTGTCGTAGGCTATCCGAGTTGTGATTAGGAAACATAGAATATACTGTCAAGTTTACGATACGCACATCTCATGTCGACATGTCTACGATTCTTCATAACTGATGCGATCCACTCAAGATGATCGACTTTGGCCAAAGATTTAAGAATCACGACTTTACTAACATGGATACCTAAACCCCTTATGGTACACATACGAGCTGATGGATCATATCTTGCTTCACACTTGATTACTGAGTGCATTGGTCCACACCCAACGAACATCTAGATGTCAGACCATGAAAGGTTTCTGACATACATGAAATCTAAGTGTGGAGGATCTCACACAAAATCAATGCTATCATATAGTCAAAGGATTACTTATGCTACTCGACTCGGGGAGATTCCTATTGACGGTGGTGTGTACTTCTAACTATTAGGAATCACCTGTGAGTCATTCAATATTCGTTCCAACGAATAACCCCATGTGTATACGAGTTTCTAAAACTCATGGTACATCACGTTAAACCATTGGAACTCCAATTCCAATATACGACATGTGTTAGTCTTATAGGTTATAGGAATTCGACCGTATTCCAAAACCAACGACTAGGAATATTTACTTTAAGAATAGTTTACACCTAGTGTCAAGACTATCCTAAGGTCGATGTCATTTTTAGCATATTTATACATCAATTTAATACGTGTAATGACAATACCATTAATAAGGTATGAAATGAAAAATATAGTTATTTTATTAGTAAATAATAAAATATACAAATCGGATTAGCATTCCAAGCACCAACTCCATCAAATACATGGTTCTTCCTCGTTCTTGATGAATCCAGATAATCTAATTATCTCATCAAAATGACGATTCCAGCTTCGGGATGCCTGTTTATGTCCATAAATAGACTTCTAGAGCTTAGAAACCAAGTTTGAAGTCTCACTAGATACAAAACCCTCTACTTGTTCCATATATATATCATTCTCAATGAATCCATTTAGGAAAATAGTTTTCACATCAATCTGTCATATCTCATAGTTGTGATATGCAGTAATGGCTAAAAGAAACCTAATGATTTTAGCATGGCTATTGGTGAAAAATTCCTCAAAGTCAATCCCAAGATGTTGTTGAGTGTAACCTTTCACTACCAGTCAGACCTTAAAGGTTTCCACCTTTCAATCGGGCCCTCGCTTTCTTTTATAAACTCAATTACACGCAATAGGTTTAACTCTTTCAGGAAGTTCAACTAAGTCCCAGACTTGGTTGTCATGCATAGAATCTATTTCAGATTTCATTGCTTCCAACTATTTTCCCGAATCGATATCCAATATCGCCTGTTTATACGTAGTCAGATCTATTTCCTCCAAAAGGAGAACATCAAGGCTCAAATCAGACGTTAAAAATAATCTCTCAGGAAGCCTTGATATTCTATTCGACTTACATAGAACTTATGTTTTAGATCCTTCACCTAGTTGGATCTCTGGTTCCATATTTGGTTCCTCAATGTTGGGATCAAACTCATCGAGTTCAACCTTTCTACAATTCCAAATTTTTATCAAAAATTCATTTTCAAGAAAAGTGGAAAAATTAATAACAAATACATTTCGTTGCTCAAAATCATAGAATTGATATCCCAAAGAATTTTCAAGATATCCAATGAAGCTATATTTATATCACATGGGTGCTAGTTTATCCCGCTGCGCAACTCTAACATATGCAGGACAAACCCTAATTCCTTAAATATCTAAGACTTGGATTTTCTACTAAACCATATGTGTACAAGGGTTGTAGAAACATCTTTCGATGGAACCATGTTAAGTATGTGGGCACCAGTAAGTAAATAACCCCAAATGTAATATGAAAGATCTGTATAACTTATAATGGAACGTACCATATCCAATAAAGTATGATTTATTCGCTCAGATGCACCACTATGTTAGGGAGTTTTTGGTGGGATATATTGGGCGAGAATCTCATTCTACCATAAATAACTTCTGAATTCATCACTTATGTATTCACCGCATCGATCTGTTCGAAGACACTTGATGATTTACCGGTTTGTTTTTCTACTTCGTTTCGGAAGATTTTAAACTTTTCAAATGTTTCTGATTTATGTTTCATTAAATAGACTATCCATATCTTGACTTATCATTTGTGAAAGTCATGAAGTATGTTGAACCATCATGAGCAGCATGATTTAATGGACCACACACATCGCTGTATATTAGTTTCAATAAATCTTCAGCACGATGCCCAACACCAAGAAATGAGGCCTTTGTCATTTTCCTATGGATACATGACTCATAAATTGGATAAGGATCTAAGGTAAGATCTTCAATCAAATCATCATTAACCAATTTTGATAGACGTCTAACACCTATGTAGCCCAATCTCATATGCCATAATTCAATATTATTTAATTCAGATCTTTTACTTGTATTTTCCTCTATATTAAATAGATCTCTACATGTTTCCAAAACATATTGACCGTTTGATAAAGAACATTTACATATCAAATAGTTGTCTTTTTCATATAAACATAATATACTATCTTTAATGTTTATTTTATATCTCTTTTAATCTAATATCAGTAGAGATATTATATGTTTGATAAAAGATGATATATAATAACAGTCATGTAAATCTAATTTACATTTATTAGGAAGATCGAGACAACTCTTCCTATGACTTTGACTTCCAATGTCTCGCTATTGCCAACTCTAAGTTGGATCTCCCTTTTATTTAGCCTTTTTTTAACTCTCATGGCTTGCATATAGTTGCAAATATGAGTAGGACTATGTTGGACAATTATGACCCATAACATCACTATTTGTACAGAACATGGTGTTGTTGTAAAAATTAACTATATGACAAATGAAATTGCTCTTTTATCATTTGTAATTGGATTACCGGGATATATAAATGATAAAAGTCCATATGATTAGTTCCGGAATAATAAGATATGAGACATTATTAATCCACTAGGTTTTATCATTAAAACATCCATAGTCGTAGTATTATCGAGATTGTACATCAATAATGCGGAATAGACTAGTATTGCACTTGTGCGCGTTGTGGGAGCATTGTTGGTTTCTATTATATGTCCCAAGGAAAGATTAAGCATATGAAATACAACAATGAATATATATTAAAAGATGAAGTATGGCGGAATCATACTTACAATGCTTTTGTGATGAGAAGTGATGAAGAAAATCTTTGAATCTCCAAGCTTCAAGTTTCGGCCAAGGGAGGAAAAAGAGTTGAAGCTCCAAGCTTTGTGTATTCCAAGCTCTTTGATGGTTCCCTATCACCTCTTTATGATCCCTTGAAGGTGCTAGCCTGTGTGTGAATTTATGTTCCAAACAAACACAATTTCTTCAAGTTTTTGCAACAAAAAAATGAAGAAATGGAGAGCCCAAAACTGCTTCAGGTTTCGGCAATGTGAGAGAGAGAAGAGAGTTGTGTATTAATTTTTGTTACCAAAATCAATTTATATTTATGCCATAATATTTATTAAATTAATAATACTTATGACACAAATCATGCAATGGCTTAGAGTGTCAAACACTCAAACTCCATGCAAAACCATTGAGTGTATTGTACACTATCACCATGCAATGCATTAACAATTAAATAATGCATATAATGACATGTGTCATGTGGGCCCCACACGTTCCAAATGAAAGTGGGCCCACGTGCACTCCAGCGTTCGGGTTCGATATTTCCGAAATACCGAACTTACGTCGCGACGTTAATTAAATCGAATTTAAATAAATAATTACAACCTGGCGAAATTATTATTTACGTCGCTAACGAATTAATTCTAAATTAACTCGTATGCCCGATTAAAATCTAATTTTAATTTCGCGTGGAAATCGAATTTCGATTATTATATCGGATATAATAATTTTAATCGATTAATTCCAAATTAATCGTTCTCTCTCTAAATAAGGCACTTTATCCAAGATAAAGTTTCTCCGCAATTAATCCAAGAATAATTAAGTCTGAATCAAATATCATAGGTGAATCTTCAGGAAGCGACCCAAGAGATCTCCGGATATGTTGGCAGTAAATACGGTCGTCGGATAATCCGAACACGTACGTACCTCGTACTACGTTCTTACCGATTCACAAGACAAGGTTGGCTTCTAGCAAAGCGCCATGCCTACCCATTCTCCAGAAATATTCTTATAGGAATATAAGATCTATATCAAGCGTAGTATACCGTAGTATTGCGTACATCGATCCAGTATCGGATGATCACATGTTAGGCCTGGGGCTGGAGATGTGTCTGCCCCGTACGAAACATATATCGGACATCAAGCAACTAGTCTCTTTAAATAAATCGGCATCCTGACCTGGTCATATTGTCCCGACGGTTGCAACCTTTTATAGAGAACTAGTTCTGTGTCCTGCGTGATCATCACCTCCATATGTCTGAAGTGATACTTCCATCTCGACATCACATCCAGTACACTACGATTCTCGATAAACCCAGAAGAGGTGTACACAGAACCGGTTAAGGTCCCCAACCACCAATACCAAAGTTTACCGATTGTCGCAAGTACTAGCGATGTAAGTCTCAGGTTAAGACCATATACACCTACCCTGATGCGGCCTCCCATAGACACGCAGACATACTACCAATGGGATTCCGCGGGGTCTATCCAGAGCGAAGCTGTTTTCCGTACCATCGGTAAAACACAACCTCCTATCGCACTTGCATAAGTATCCAATACTTAAATATATGAGAACTATGTCGTTGTGCCCTCACAACGTGCACAAGCGCAATACTAGTCTATTCCGCATTATCGATGTCCGATCTCGATAATACTCCGACTAGGGATATTCAATGATTAAACCTTTATGGATTGGTACTGTCTCATATCATCTCAATCCGGTATTAATCACATGGACTTTCGCCATTTATATATCAAAGTAAATAATATTACAAAACGGCAAAAGGCAATTTCATTATCACATAGTTAATTTTGTACAATAATACAATATCATTTACAAACAGTGACGCTATGGGACATAATGTCTAACAAGCATAACATTATAGTTCTCATATATTTAAGTATTGGATACTTATGCAAGTGTGATATGAGGTTGTGTTTACCGATGGTACGGAAACAGCTTCGCTCTCGATAGACTATTCGGAATCCCATTGGTAGTATGACTATGTGTCTATGGGAGTCTGAATCATGGTAGGTGTATTTGGTCTTAACCTGAGACTTGCATCACTGATACTTGCGACAATCAATATATTTTGGTTTTGGTCGTCCAGGGCTTTAACAGGTTCTGTGTACGCCTCTTATTGGTATATTGAGAATCGTAGTGTATTGGGTGTGATGTCAAGATGGAAGTATCACTTCAGCCATATGGAGATGATGGTCACGTAGGATACGGAACTGGTGCTCTTATATGCTGCAGCTATCGGGATATTATGACTAGGTCATATTAATCTGATTATAGAGACTAGTTACCAGAGATCTGATATATGCTTCGTACGGGGCAGACACAATTCCAGCCTCAAGCCTTGCATGTGACATCCGATACTGGATCACAATACGTAATACTACGTATACTACGCCTGATATAGATTACATATTCCTTAAGAATATTCTGGAGAATTGGGTAGGCACGGTGCTTTGCTAGAAGCCAACCATGTCTTGTAAATCGGTAAAAATGTGGTACTAGGTACGTACGTGTTCGGATAGTCCGACGACCAGATTTACTGCCAATATATCCAGGGATCTCATGAGCCGCTTCCTGAAGATTCACCGATGACGTATGAATCAGATATAATTAATCTAGGATTAATTATAAGAGAGAGAAAATTAATCTATGATTAATTACGAAGAATTTTATCTGGGATAAAATTCTTTTGAAAGAGAGGGAACGATTAATTTGGAATTAATCGATAAAATAATATATTTGATATATTATACGAAATTAGATTTCGACAACGAAATTAAAATTGGATTTTAATTCGGGCAAACGAGTTAATTTAGAATTAATTCGCCAGCGACGTGAATAGTAATTTTGCTATGGCATATTATTTAATTAAATTTGATTTAATTACGTCGCAACGGAAAATTCGTTAATTCAGAATTAGCGAACCCGAGACCGAGAGTGTTTACGAGCCCACTCAGATTTCGAATCATGTGGGGCCCACAAGTCACATCACGCGTCACATCATTAGTCACTGAAGTGATAGATGTCTTGTCACTTTTTGGTGATTGACATCTTGTCACTTGTGAGTGATGTGAGTTGTTGAAAGGCTTTAAATGCCTTGTACCAATTTTGGAAATTGAATTATTGTATTTGATTTTTGAAATCAAAACACACAACACAACTTCATCTTCTTCTCCTCTCTCCCTCACACGGCTTGGAAGCCATTTTCTCTCAAAATTCTCTCCTTGGTCGAGAGTTAGAAGTAGCAAAAGAAAGATTTGTAACAAATTGTTTCAAGGTGCTAGAACACTTAAGGAGTCTTAAAAAGGTGATAGGGAAACCAACTCTTGAGCATGAAATCATTCACAAAGCTTGGAGCTTGAAGACCAATTGCAAGGGCTTGGCCGAATCACACCAAAGAAGGAAAAGCTTGGAGCAGATTTTTTTGTGTTCTTCGCATCGCAAAGCCGATCAAAGTGAGTATTTCCGCAACTTTAATTTGATGTATTCACACGTTTATATGCTTAATCGATCTTGGTTTGACCTAGAAAACCCAACAATCGTATCAGAGCGATTATTAAGCATGAAATTGAATTCGGATAAAATTTGGGTAAAATTGATTTGAGCATGATTTGATAAAATTGATTGATTGAGTATGCTTGAATGATGATAACTTAGAGTTATGCATGATCAATTTGTTGAAAATTGAATTGGATTAAATTTTACCCAATTTTTTGGCTTGGCCGAAAATTTAGTATGCCATAAAGTCATGGTAATTTTGTTTTTTGATCATTGGATGAGTTGAAAGACATGGGATAAATTGATTTAGGATTTAATTGGATTAAAATCGAAATCGAATTTATAAAACCCTAAATTGCCGTGAGCTTCAAAAGCATGAAATGGGATTGATTTTGCTTCAATTATGTTGGACGTGAATTGATAATAAATTAGCATGGTTAATTATGTAAATTGATATTTTGGAAATGTTAATTTGACTAATTAATTATGGCTAATGCACTTTAGTTAATTAAATTGTGAAATTTGGAATTTTAGAATTTAATTAGTTGGGCTAAATTTGGAATTGGGCTAAAAAGGTTGTATTTGGGATTATTGTGCTTGGTTGGGCCAAGTTTGGTTTAGATTAATTGGTTGGATCCAATTGGGCCTAAAATCATTTCCATAAAGTCCAAATATAATAAAATGGGTCTTTCAAATTTTAATTGGGCCTAAAGGGCCTAAATTGATTTTTGGCAAAAGGGTGATTCCTTATTGGGCTTTGGTTACCAAAGTCCATGCATTATAAATTAATTGAAAGCCCATTGGACTTTAATTAAATTGACATTGAATGTTAATTGGGCTTTGAGACCCGTAAAGATTAGATTAGAATCTAAGTCGGAAAGGCTCATTAATAAAGTGTATTATTTAATTTGGAATTAAATAAGAATTTGTATTGAATACAAATTAAATTGGATTTAATATTGTAGTTTGATATAATTCAAGAATTCGTACTTTGAGTACTTATTCTTAAAACGAGTTGGACTCGCGCAAATGAAATCGTTGTTTGAACATTGGATGGTCATTAATTTCAGATTAATTAATTGGATTAGATTGATTGATAACATGTTTGTGTGAATACATGGATGTGATGTATGAATAATGTATATCGGATGGATATTAGATAGGTGAGGGCAATTTTGGAAATTGTTGTAATAAATTTAGAATTTATTAAATTGGACCTGTGTGTCCATCCTATTACCTCTTGACTCTTTGTATTTCTCTTATCACCTATTCCCCTTAATGTAAATGAGGTTTCTTTAGAAGTGTTATGTAATTGGGTAGAAGTAAGATTTGTGCTAGCGGGAGAGAAGAAATTGAGAGATTTGTTCTAGGAACAAAATGTTTTAAATATCCATCCGTATATCATTATTAATTTATTTATCGCGCCGTATTATGCTTTTAGAATGCATGTTAAGGGTGTATGATGAGACCTAATCAAAGATAATTAATTGGTTGCCAATTACGCGAAAAACCATCAACAAATAATAAGCGATGTCCTTACATTGAATAATTCATTCTCAAGATCCAAGATTGGCACCGGTTTGTTGGCCAAAGTCAAGGCCTTTGTCTATCGCGGATGTGTTTGAATCATGAAGGCTTTGTTCCATATCGCATGTCTTGTCCAAGTTGTGAGTTGTTGGCCAAAGTCAAGATCACTTCTTGTCCATCGACATCGATTACGAAGCTTTCCAAGGTCAATGGGTCCCGCTTAACTGGAATCATTAAGTTTGTTGTGCCAAAGCCAAGGCTTAATTGATTCAGAGGAAAAATGTTAGGGAATTTATTGGATATATTGACATATATTAGATATATGTTTCGGACTTGGATGTCCACCTACTGGATCTAGGAATTGGATGAGGTCCAATTGATCTTAGATATCTACCTAGTTAAATATCATACAGCTTGTTGGCCAAAGTCAAGGTTGTGTGTTATTTAACGGGATCCTAGCCTACTAGGAAATAAGGTTTCCTGAGTACTCAACAGAGGGTTAGAGGCTCGCCGAAAAATAGTGGGAGGCAAGTATTAAATTTGCAATTTCATTTAGATACTTGCCAATACGCGCTCATTTCAATTTTTCGTCATTAAAAAATAAATATATTAGTTGTACTAATATTTAATCGTTGTTTTAATTAAACAGTTGGACTGTATTCAAACTACTTCAATTTATAGTTGATTATATAATTGGATTATAGTAATCAATACATATTTGAATTTAACCAATCAAATTATAGTTGATTATGTAGATAGACTATAGTAATCATTATATTAAATAATACCCGTAATCGTTGATTGGATAGTTGGACTATAGCAATCAAGATAACTGAAAGATGAGTTTTTAAAACATAATCCTGGGAGAAAATGTCATTAAACGGCTTTAATTTTCAGATTGGGAATAAAAGCTCAGGATAGTCCTGAGAACTGAGACGTTACTCTATTTGATAGAGAAACCTCTTGGGTCTAAGCCCGAAGTTGAGCAAATAGTAGAACATGATCTTTGGAAGATTCATGTAATGATAACTTTAGTGCTCAATCTATTATGCTTGTTGCAATGACACTTTATTTCCGTCGTCAAAATTAAGGATTAGATCCTTGTGCCATGATGATGAAATTAAAGATCTTCATAGATCTATTCTTAGATCTTAGAAGTACAAATTGCAAAATAAGCTCTTTTGCTCACGTATGTCACAGGGTACATCTGTCGAGCACTAGGTGTCACATATGATTACTGACATTGATCTGTTAGCCCTCGTTCATAGTGACGTAAGTGGGCCCATATCTAGCTAGGCTAGATGTGAATACGAATATTTCGTAACCTTTACGAATGTGGCATCGCGTTATGGTTATGTGTTTCTTTTGAAAAATGAATCGGAAACTTTTGATAAATTCAAAGAGTTTCGACACGAAGTTAGACAAATCGGCTAAAGTATTAAACCGTTACGGTTAGATCGTGATGGAAAATACTTAAGGAATAAGTTTCTCAAATATTTGAAAGAGTATAGTATTCTTTCATAATGAACTCCTCCCGGAACACCTCAATATGACGGTGTGTCCAAACGGAGAAACCGAGTTTTGTTGGACACCTCAATAGAAGGAAAATGGTCGCTCTGAGGTACCATTTTCCTTCTAGGGATACGCATTTAACAGTGCAACACTTATTTTGAATAAGGTTCCATGAAAATCTGTTAGACAGACTTCATATTAGATATGAACAGGAAAGAAATAAGGTTTTCTCATTCCTGAAAATTTGGGAATGCTAGGCATATGTTTGGAAGATACCAAACTAAAACCCAAATCGGATAAGTGCCATATTTTTAGGTTATCCTAGGGTAACCAAAGTATAGTACTTATACAACTAACAAGAGAATAATTTAATTGTTGCTCTCCATGCGGTTTTCCTAAAAGGAATACCTAAATGCAGTGGTAAGTGGGAGGAAAGTAAACCTCGATGAAAATCAGAGTAATACTGTTCCAGGCACCGAACCTTAATGGAACACAAACAGTTTATCAAGGATGAAACTGTACCACAATCTTCAAATACACAAGAACCGCGTAAGTCGGAGAGAGTCAAAAAACAACCTGGGAGGTATGGGTTTCTGATCTCACTTTATGAAGATGTCAATCTTATTGAAGAAGACAAACCGACTACGTATGAGGAAGTGATACAAGGTATCGACTCCCTATTATGGCAAAATGCCATGATGTCCGAAATGGATTTCATGTATACCAACCAAGTTTGGACACTGGTTGATGTACCGGAAGGCATTGTGCCTAATGGTACTATATAAGTCTTCAAGGAAGACATACATGGATTACGATGCTAGGCTTGTAGCGAAAAGGTATCGTTATCAACATTATGTCGATTACGACGAAACCTTTTGTCCGTTGCCATGGTTAAAATCCATTTGGATAATGCTTGCTAATGCTGCATGTTTCATTCATGAAATATGGCAGCTGAACGTCAAAAATCGCTTTCCTTCAACGGAAACCTTTTGGAGGATGTTTACAACATCCTGACGGTTTTGTCGTACCTAAACGAGCAAACAAGGTTTGCAAGTTAAATCGATTCATTCATGGATTAAAGCAAGCATTGCGTTCTTGGAACCAGCGTTTTGATGTAATCATAATGGTATATGATTTAATTCAAAATGAAAATGATTCTTGTGTATATAAGAAGGTTAGTGGGAGCGCACTGACAGTGTTTGTCCTAAATAATGATGATATATCATTTCTTGGAAATGATATTCCCATAATACAATCGGTGAAAGCTTGGCTTTCATGAAAAATTCTTCGTAGAGTACTTGAGAGAGACAACCTTTATTCTAGGAATAAAGATCTACTGGGATAGATCTAAAAGTTGTTGGCACTCTCCGAGAACTCGTACATTGAAACAGATGTACGCGACCTGGTGTCTCATATGCTTGGAGCATATGGAGTCACGATTAGGCCAATCCAAGTGATAGTCACTGGATTGATTTTAAGAACATCCTTAAGTATCTAATAGGAACTAAGGATGCCTTCTTAAGCTATGGAGAAGGAGAACTTGAAGTGACTGGGTTCACTACTGAAAGTTTCCTAACCGACTAAAACGATTATAAGTCGTAATAAAGGTACTATATAGTTTGAATTACGGAACAGTGAGCTGGAAAGCTTCCAAGCAAGATAATGTTACCGAATAAACAACAAAAGTGAAATATTGCTGCAGGTGAGGCAGCAATAGAAGCACTTTGGATCTATATAATCCTAATTGGATTAAGAGTAGTTCTGTTAGCAGCTGAGCTAGGCTACAGCACAGGCTAAAGAATTAATGGTCTCATCAACGATCCATGTATATACTTCAACTATTCATCTGATTCGTTCGGATCATACATCGTGGCGATGTGATGATCGAATAAATCGCATCAGATGATAATTTTGCAAATCCGCTGACGAAAGCAGTTTCTCAGCAGAAGTTTGAGCTAACCGTACATAGTTCAAGTGTAGGACACTTGATTGATTGGCTATAGGCCAAGTGGGAGATTGTTGGAAAATTATGACCCATAGCATCACTAGTTGTACAAAATATGGTGTTGTTGTACAAATTAACTATGTGACAAAGGAATTTGCTCTTTTATCATTTGTAATTGGCTTACCGGGATATATAAATGATAAAAGTCCATATGATTAGTTCCTAATTAATAAGATATAAGACATTATTAATCCACTAAGGTTTAATCATTAAAATATCCCTAGTCGTAGTATTATCGAGATTGGACATCGATAATGCGAAATAGACTATTATTGCACTTGTGCGAGTTGTGGGAGCATAACGACATAGTTCTCATATATTTAAATATTGGATACTTATGCAAGTGTGATAGGAGGTTGTGTTTACCGATGGTACAGAAACAGCTTCACTCTGGATAGACCCCTCGGAATCCCATTGGTAGTATGACTATGTGTCTATGGGAGTCTGAATCAGGGTAGGTGTATTTGGTCTTAACCTGAGACTTGCATCGCTAATAACTGAGATAATCAATATACTTTGGTTTTGGTCGTCCAGGTCTTTAACAGGTTCTGTGTATGCCTCTTCTAGGTATATTGAGAATCATAGTGTATTGGGTGTGATGTCAAGATGGAAGTATCACTTCAGTCATATGGAGATGATGGTCACGTAGGATACGGAACTGGTGCTCTTATATGCGGCAACTATCGGGATAATATGACTAGGTCATGTTTATCCGATTATAGAGACTAGTTACCAGAGATTCGATATATGCTTCGTCCATGGCAGACACAATTCCAACCCCAGACCTTGCATGTGACATCCGATACTGGATCGCAATACGCAATACTACGTATACTATGCCTAATATAGATTAAATATTCCTTTAAGAATATTTCTGGAGAATTGGGTAGCCACGGTGCTTTGCTAGAAGCCAACCATGTCTTGTAAATCGGTAAAAACGTGGTACTAGGTACGTACGTGTTGGATAGTCCGACGACCGGATTTACTGCCAACATATCCATGGATCTCATGGGTCGCTTCTTGAAGATTCACCAAGATGTATGACTTAGATATAATTAATCTAGGATTAATTATAAGAGAGAGAAAATTAATCTAGGATTAATTACGGAGAATTTTATCTGGGATAAAATTCATTTAAAAGAGAGATAACGATTAATTTGGAATTAATCGATAAAATAATATATTTGATATATTATACGAAATTAGATTTTGACTGGGAATTAAAATTGGATTTTAATTCGGGTAAACGAGTTAATTTAGAATTAATTCGCTAGCGACGTGAATAGTAATTTTGCTAGACATAATTATTTAATCAAATTTGATTTAATTACGTCGCAACAGAAAATTTGTTAATTCAGAATTAGCGAACCCGAGCCCATGAGTGTTTTCGGGCCTACTCACATTTCGAATCAAGTGAGGCCCACAAGTCACATCACGCGTCACATCATTAGTCACTCAAGTGATGGATGTCTTGTCACTTTTTGGTGATTGACATCTTGTCACTTGTGAGTGATGTGAGTTGTTCAAAGGCTTTAAATGCCTTGTACCAATTTTGGAAATTGAATTATTGTATTTGATTTTTGAAATCAAAACACACAACACAACTTCACCTTCTTCTCCTCTCTATCTCTCACGGCATGGAAGCCATTTTCTCTCAAAATTTCTCTCCTTGGCCGAGAGTTAGATGTAGCAAAAGAAAGATTTGTAGCAAATTTTTCATGGTGCTAGCACACTTAAAGAGTCTTACAAAGGTGATAGGGAAACCAACTCTTGAGCATGGAATCATTCACAAAGCTTGGAGCTTGAAGACCAATTGCAAGGGCTTGGTCGAATCACACCAAAGAAGGAAAAGCTTGGAGCAGATTTTTTTTATGTTCTTCGCATCGCAAACCCGATCAAAGTGAGTATTTCCGCAACTTTACTTTGATGTATTCACACGTTTATATGTTTAATTGATCTTGGTTTGACCTAGAAAAATCAACAGACTACTGGTGTCTAACACCCAACCATTATTTACATCTAAGGTTGTAACGACCGGGAATATCAATTACTGTTACATTGTAGGACGAGTGTTATATAATATAAATTATGTTCAGACACATATACCTTAATGAAATGACCTTGGGAACAAGCGGAAAATTCTTCGAGATTCCGATACTAGATGGTATGATGTTGCACTCTGGATAGCCCCTAGTATTTGTACCGTAATGTTCCCATACGAACACTGATTTTTTTAAACTTTATATCATCAAAAATCTAACATCGAGACCTACAACTTCTGCATTAAACATTTTTCCAAATTTGAACTAGACATAAGTCAAAATCGTAGGTCAAAAATCTGGATGAATAGTACCCACGGACCCATCAAGAGAAATCTCCAAGTTTCTAAAAATTTCTAAACTTTTATTTATAAAATAAAATTTCAAAAAGCCCCTAGTATAAAATAGGGACACTATTCAAGTATTCCAAAAATGTTTGAAGTGATGAAGAAATGTGAGAAGGGAGAGAAGGAGAAAGAAGAAAAAGAAGGAAGAAAGAAGAAGAAAGAGGAAAGAAGGAAGATGAAACAAGTGATAAATACCCATTCATCAAACAAAGAAGAAGAAAAGACAAAATGGGAAGCTTGAGGAGTGAAGGAAATCGAAGGAATATAAGGTAAGAGAACTTTGACCCAAATTTGGAATTATGAAATCTTGATGATATGAAGATATGTTGGTGTTAGTGGCATACTAGGGATTGCATTTAGTGAGAAAATGAGAAATGAAATTAATTATATCAAGAATTATCCAATATTTGAATAATTTTAAGTGTTGAACTAAAACTAGAACAAAGAGATTAAAGAAATATTTGAGGATGTTAATTTGGTATAGAATATGTGAAGTTGACGTTTAATGGAATGGTTGTGCAATAATTTTGATATAGAAGTGTTGGTGATGCATTTGGGTAAGATATACTTTGGAAAGCAAGTTTAAAATCTTGGAAAATATGTTCATATCGTGACGTCCAAGGAGTCAGTGTCGCGTCAAGCAAGGTTCTGGGTCGCATACTGGAAATTTTCAAACATTCATTTTTGGAATTATGAATGTCATGATGCGCAAGGCTCTGCATCTCTACGCGAGATCAGAATTTCCCCAAAATAGTTTTAATTCATTCCAGCTTCACCCTAGCGTGTTAGAGGCCACCCTAAGGGTCTTGTATCAGCACGTATATAAACATTACATCATGATGTACGCATGATACGAATTGAAGTGATGGAAAGTACTTAAATAGATAAATTTATCCTGATTTCGTAATGTATTTCTCAGTCCTTTTCTAAGCAAGTTTATCAATTATAGATTATTGCAGGAACCATATTCTCTTTCAACAGAATAAACAATGCCAACCAGATTCTAAATCAGTGAGTGGATATCTTTCTTTCAAAGTTGATTTGTATTTATTTATTATTGATCGAGACTTACTTTTAAATGTTTTAGGGCGTTAACGAAAATTTATTTTCATTTAGTTCAAGAATAATAAGGTTTGATAAAAATCTTGAGATTTTAAAGCATTAGTATTTATGATTTTGGAGGCATGGGGGAAAAACCCACCTCAGCTCTGACTTATGGAATTGACGGATAGACATGTGCACATGTAGAGGACTAGAGGGACGACGATATGTAACGCCCCCAGATCATAGTTCAGGACTAAGAATGACAGATGCCTCTATATCGTAGTTCAGGATCAGACAGTAGCATAGATCTGCACTCCTGGCACTAATTCAGTGGCTTGGGGGACGGCGATACGTAACGCCCCAAGACCACTATTTAGGCGTATGGGGGTACGGCGATATGTAACGCCTCCATGCGTCAGGTTTTTCAAAGACAATCTTCCAATGGTAGGTTTTCAGAGAAAAGGTTTTCTGAGATAAGGTTTTCAGAAATGAATATTTTAGAGTTTTAAGAAAAAAATTAGTTTAACAGAAAGGACTCAGAGTTTTGTAGACATAAAAGATTTTTCAGAAAAATTTTGCCAGAATATTTGTATTTTCAAACAAGAAAAGAGTTTTGATTAAAATATGGTTTTCTAGTGATAGTTTTAGTTTTAGAACCAAGAGTTTTCATAAAAGCTCATCATTTTTAGTTTTAATTGCCCACTCACTTAGATTGTTCAAAGGATCTAACCCCCTCCCAGTTTCTTTGTTTTACAGGTATTCTCGGAGGACGAGCTCGAGGGGATGGATACTGATAGTTGTCACTAAAGGGTTTGGTCCACCAGGTTGAGTCAGAGATAGAGTTCAGTAAAGATTAGTACAGTCCAATTTCAGATAATTGAATACTAAAGTTGTATATAAGTACTCATGTAAAGAGTTGTTAAGATAAGTAATGTTGAGCTTTAGTTGTGTCTGTACTATTTTATATTCTATGTCGTAGTTGGGATATGGTACCGTATATGATATTATATTTAAGAAAAGAGAGTAACAATGTTGTTCATAGTTAGAAAGTCAGAGGCTCAGGGGAATAGTACGGCCTATTCCCTGCCGGTAGCATCTTCCAGATTGGGGATGTTACAAAGGCTAATGAGATGTCAATAATAGGAAAAATACAATACTTTTCCTTTCGGATCTGGCCATCTTTCTTCCAGAGTCCAGACTTCTTGCAGTGTAGACATGCATTACGAGCTACATGCAGTTTGTTTCTTGGAATATTTCTTCTTATTTCCCATTTTAATCTTCTTAGGCTTCCTAGAAGTCTTTGAAGAGCTTTCTCTATCATTGAGGTACTAAGTGAGATTCCCTTTCTTCAAATCATGTTCCGCTGAGAGTAACAAATTGTGAAGCTCTTCATTTTGGCTTGCATTGAATGCATCCGAAAGCCAACATCTATTTCAGGTAAATAAGACAAAATCAAATTTTGACCTAGCCATTTATCTATTATAATGTCCTGTCATTCCATATATCGGCTCTGGTCAATCATGTTCAAAACAAGAATGCTAACCACTACTTCATCCTTGAACATAGCATGAAATAATTCCTTAGACCTCCGATATATCTAAATTTCCTTATTTGCTTCGAACTGTTGGGAAATCTCTAAGTCCCGAGGATCGAATCAAGCATAGAAACAACATGTGAATACATCGAGGAAGTTGTGAAAGACTTACAATGATCGGTTGAGCGATGCGGTGAAGAACAAAAACTTTTTCTCCTCCTCCAAGGCTCGGCAGTCCACTGGATTTGGTCTCCAAGAATCGGCAATGGTCCTCCATGCAAGCTCCAAGCTTTGTGATGAAATTCCAAGCTCACAAGTGCGGTTTCCCTATCACCTTCGCAAGACTCTGATGTGTGCTAGCACTCTTGATTTTTGCCACAAAAATCACTCTTTCACTCATCTTGGTTCACGGTGAAACCAGTGAGTTTGAGGAAGAAATCTGCCCCTTTGGGCGAGAGAGAGATGAGAGGAAAAAGAGAGTGTTTTGTTGATTATTAGATTTCTAAAATCCAAATAATACATATACCAAAATTTTGGTATTAACCTGTCAAAAAGGTCAACCAAATTTTGGAGCCAAAAGGCATTTAATGCCATCCACCAACTCACATCAATCACAAGTGACATGTTGTCAATCACTCAAAGTGACTAGACATCACATCAATCAAAGTGACTAATGATTTGACGCTTGATGTGACTTGCGTGCCGCACTCGAATTCGAAATGCGAATATCCTCGCAAACACTCCCGGACTCAGGTTCGCTAATTCCAAATTAACGAATTTTTCGTTGCATCGTAATTAAATCGAATTTAATTAAATAATCATGCCTAGCATAATTACTATTCACGTCGCTAACGAATTAATTCTAAATTAATTCGTTCGCCCGAATTAAAATCCGATTTTAATTCCGCGTCGAAATCCAATTTCGTTTAATATATCGAATATATTAATTTATCGATTATTTCCAAATTAATCGTTATATCTCTTTTAATGATATTTTATCCCAGATAAAATATCTCATTAATTAATCCCAGATTCATTTTCCCTCTCTACTAATTAATCCCAGATTAATAAAGTGCGAGTCATACGTCATCGGTGAATCTTCGGGAAACGACCCACGAGATCCACATATATGTTGGCAGTAAATCCGGTCGTCGGACTATCCGAACACGTAAGTACCTAGTACTATATTTGTACCAATTTACAAGACAAGGTTGGCTTCTAGCAAAGCGTCATGCCTACCCAATTCTCTAGAAATATCCTTACAGGAATAAGTGATCTATATCAGGCGTAGTATACGTAGTATTGTGTATCTCGATCCAGTATCAGATGTCACGTGCAAGGCCTGGGGCTGGAATTGTGTCTGCCCCGTACGAAGCATATATCGGATCTCTAGTAACTAGTCTCTATAATCGGATAAACATGACCTAGTCATAATATCCCGATAGCTGCAGAATTTAAGAGAACCAGTCTCGTATCCTACGTGACCATCATCTCCACTATGACTGAAGTGATACTTCCGTCTCGACATCACACCCAACACACTACGATTCTCAATATACGCAGCAAAGGCGTACACAGAACCTATTAAAGCCCTGGACGACCTAAAACCAAAGTATATTGATTGTCGCAAGTATTAGCGGTGCAAGTCTCATGTTAAGACCAAATACATCTACCCTGATTCGGAATTCCATAGACACATAGTCATACTACCAATGGAATTCTGAGGGGTCTATCCAGAGCGAAGATGTTTCCTGTAGCATCGGTAAAACACAACCTCCTATTACACTTGCATGAGTATCCTATACCCAAATATATGAGAACTATGACGTTATGCCCTCACAATGCGCACAAGTGTAATACTAGTCTTTTACGCATTATCGATGTCCAATCTCGATAATACTCTGACTAGGGATATTTAATGATTATACCTTCGCGGATTGATACTGTCTCATATCATCTCAATCCAGGAACTAATCATATGGACCTTCTATCATTTATATATCTTGGTGATCTAATCACAAATGATAAAAGGGAAATTTCCTTTGTCACATAGTTAATTTGTACAACAACACAATTATCTGTACAAATAGTGACGCTATGGGTCATAACTGTCCAACAATCTCCCACTTGGCCTATAGCCAGTCACTCGAGTGTCCTACACTCGAACTATGTACGGTTTGCTCAAATTACTGAGAAAAGACTTTCGTCAGCGGATTTGCATGATTAACATCTGATGTGATTTAAACGATCATTACATCGCCATGATGTATGATCCGAATGAATCAGATGAATAGTCGAAGTATATATCTGGATCGTTGATGAGACCATTAATTCTTTAGCCTGCGTTGTAGCCTAGCTCAGCTGCTAACAGAACTATATCTAATCTAATTAGATTTATTATCGACCTAAATGGCTTCTATTGCTGCCTCAGCTGCAGCAATAATCCACTTTTGTCGTTTATTCAATAACATTATCTTGCTTGGAAGATTTCCAGCTCACTGTTCCGTTATTCAAACTGTATAGTACCGTTGTACGACTTATAGTCATTTTCTCGGTTAGGAAACTTGCAGCAGTGATCCCAGTCACTTCAAGTTCTCCTTCTCCATAGAATAAGATAGCATCCGTAGTTCCTTAGATACTAATGGATGTTCTTAACATCAATCCAATGACTATCATTTGGATTGGCCTATTTGTGACTCCATATAACGTATGAGACACCAGATTGCGTACATTTATTTCAATGTACGATTTCTCGGAGAGTATCAACAACTTTAAATCTATCCCAGTAGATCTTTATTCCTAGAATAAAGGTTGTTTCTCCCAGGAATTTCTACGGAGAATTTTCTCGAAAGCCAAGCTTTCACCGAATGTATTTATGGGAATGTCATTTCCAAGAAATGGTAAGTCATTATTTTTTAAGACATTTATGTCAGTGCTCTCCCACTAACCTCCTTATATACACAAGAATTATATTCGTTTTTGAATTAAATCATACACCATTAGGATTACATCAAAATGATAATTCCAAGAATATTATGCTTGCTTCAATCCATACATGGATCGAATAACCTGCAAACCTTGTTTGCTAGTTATGGTACGACAAAACCGTTAGGATATTGAAAACATCCTCCAAATGGTTTCCGTTAAGGAAAGCGGTTTTGGCATTCAGCTGCCACATTTCATAAATGAAACATGCAGCATCCGCAAGCATTATCCAAATAGATTTACATTGTGTCATAATCGACACAATGTTGATAACGATACCTTTTCGCTACAAGCCTAGCTTCGTACGTTGGTATGTTGCCTTCCAAGTATGTCTTCCTTGAAGACTTAATAGTACCAATAGGCTAAATACCTTGCGGTACAACAAATAGTGTCCAAAGTTGGTTGGTATACATGGAATCCATTTCGGATATCATGGCACTTTGCCATTATAGGGAGTCGATACCTTGTATCACTTCCTCATACGTAGTCAGTTCGTATTCCTCAATAAGATTGACATGTTTATGAGGTGAGATCAGAAACCCATACCCCATGTTGTTTTCTGACTCTCTCCGACTCATGTGGTTCTTGTGTATTCGAAGATTATTGGTATAGTTTCATCCTTGATGAACTATTTGTGTTCCATTAGGATTCGGTGCCTGGAATAGTATTACTCCAATTTTCATCGAGTTTTACTATCCTCCTACTTACCACTGCATATGGGTATTCCTCTTAGGAAAACCGCATGGCGAGCAACAATTAAATTGTTCTCTTGTGAGTTGTATAAGTACTATACTTTGGTTTCCCTACGATAACCTACACATTTAGGCACTTATCCAATTTGGGTTCTAGTTTGGTATCATCCAAACATATGCCTAGCATATCCAAATCATCAGGAATGAGAACCTGGTTTCTTTCCTGTTCATATCTAATATGAAGTCTGTCAAACAGATTTTTATGGAACCTTATTCTAAATAAGTTTTGCACTGTTATTGTGTATCCGTTGAAGGAAATGGTAGCTCAGAGCGACTCATGATTAACTTTATCATGTCCAATAAAATTTGATTTCTCGTTTGGACACACCGTCAGGATGACGTGTTCCGGGAGGAGTCCTCATTTGAAAGAATACTATACTCTTTCAAGTATATGAGAAACTTATTGCTTAAGTATTTCATTATGGTCTAACCGTGATTGTTTTATACTTTAGCCGATCTGTTTGTCTATTTCGTGTCAAAACTCTAAAAGTTTCCGATTTGTGTTTCTAAGGAAACACATAACCATAACGCGATGCCACATCCGTTGAAGGTCCCAAAATATTCATATCCACCTTTAGCCTAGCTAGACATGGGCCCACTTTCTTCACTATGAACTAGGGCTAACAGATCAGTGGCATTTACACTTTTACCATGTTAATAGTATTTTAGGCACTTTGTCTTATAAACTAGATTCATAGACTTTATTTGAATGGAATCAAATCTGTCCTAGTATCCATTCTTCAAAAGGGTGGATATACGAGTCTTGTTTAATTGTGTCCCTGACAACAATGCCACAATATGTTTCAACTGATCAAACAGTTTGAGCTATTTGTTTGTCATATTATATGTTTGAGATTCTTTTATATTCAAAATATAAATACTATTATTTACATCTAATGTGTTTATCTCAATATCTTCTTTATAAAATAAAACACTTTAGTGTTATAGAATATAAAGGTAAATCTGCAACGGATTAAACCCTGATATAGAGATAATGTTACTAGTCAAACTAGTTACATTGTAACAGTTTCCTAATTTAAGTACACACCGAAGGGTAGTTCCTAAACTTAGGTATCTACGGTTAAAACAAGCGTCTTTCGTCCGTTTTCAGTTCGTAGATTAATCTCAACTGAAGTCAGTATCCTGCTCATAGCAGATTCTGCACACCAGTACATATTTATGTACCACACTAAGTAACTAAAATCCAATTTTAACATTAGTTGGTTGCTACTCTTGAGTGATCAAACCATCTTTTGATCACCAAGATTTGTTCCTTGAGTTGCTTAATTTGGTGGAGGAAGAAGAGTTTGGAGAAAGCTTAATGCTTGGAAAATTGGAAAAGCTTGAAGGAAGGATCAATTGACAAAGCTTGTTGGTACATTTAATTGTGAATTTCTTTGTTCAATTTGTTGATTATTTAGTTGAAAAAAATTGTTATGGAAGTGTTGGATAAATTGCTAGCATGTATGTGAGGAATTAGAAGCATATAAGTGTTGAAAATTAGTATATAGTTGATATGTTAATTTTGAATGCTTGGATTAATTTTTCCAAGAGTTGGAAAATTATATTGTATGCTTGAATTAATTTTTCAAATGTTGGAAAATTAATTTAGTATGTTTGGATTATTTTCAGGAAATAATTAGGATGCTTAGTTTTAATTTGTCAATAGTTGATAAATTGATTAAAGTGTGTTGAAATTTTTAAATGGACTTATGGTAATTTTTAATACATGAAAATGTTTTAATGCATTGGAAATTTTAAGTTTGTAATAAAAATTTTAAACCACTTTTTAAGGACTGCCGAAAATAAACAAATATATATATATATATATTTTATTCGCTCGCGATTTGATCTCGGGCGGGTTTCGCTGCGCTCGGTTTTGTCCGTTCCTCACAAACAAGTGGTATCAGAGCGATACGTGCTTTAATTGTTCATCTTCCTTACAATTTTTCTCAATGTATAAAATGCCCATGCATACATTTAATTGTGAATTACATGTTTTAGGCATTTTTGGACATGCATACATTTTATATATTTGTATGCATTTGACTTTGGAAAAATCTCTACGCTAGATCATTAATTGTATTATTTTAGTTGAAAATATGACATGGTCCGGCTTGTCTATACGGTGTTAGTGAAACCATTGTAATTATTCCCAATATTGCTAAAGCGTGAGGGATTGGTTATAATGTTTTGTACTATTCCGGTTAAGCATGAGATGAGTCGAATTTAAGAGAAAGTATTATCCAATATTGCTAAAGCGTGAGGTTAATATTAGTATCTTACTTTCGGCAATAGACAAGTTGATCTAAAAATTGAACTATCCAATATTGCTAAAGCGTGAGGATGAGATTTGATTTAGGACCGAATATAAGAGTTGCATGAGATGCAATTGACAATAGTTGTCTACCTTCTCGAATTTACAAAGGTCAATATTGCTAAAGCGTGAGATTTGCGTAAATGTCAAGAAGGATCTACTTTGCTTTGTGAGATTTAAGAGTTAAATTTCGTATTCTTGTTTGTAGAGATTATAAAGAATATGTAAAAAATGCGAGGGCACTTTATAGAAAAAGTAAATCCATATTCTATTTAGTGTTTTTATCATGATATTTAAATATTAATTTCTGCTTTATTTTATCATTGTGTAGACAGAATGTCTGTGTCGAACCCGCTTTCGCGTATACTTGATACGCATAGGCTCCAGGGTGCTGTTAACTATAATGTTTGGCTCATGAATCTCCGAATTCTTTGCCAAGCGGAGCAACTTGAATATGTTCTTGATCGTCCAATGCCCGCAAGGGTTTCGGATGATGCTTTAGATGAAGAACGTGAGACGTTCATCAAATGGAAGGATGATGATCGGAAAGTCCGGTCATACATCTTGGGATCTATGGTGCCGGAACTACAGAGGAAGTATATGCCGATGCCTGATTCCGGATCCATTTTGATGCATATGAAGGAACTATTCAGTGATCGACCACAGGTAGAGATGCATAGGGTGGCTGTCGAGCTTTTCCATACTTTCCTCCCGGAGGGAAAACCTGTTAGCCCACATGTGATGAGGCTAATAGACTGTATCGAAGAGCTTGAAAGGATGGATATTCCTATTGATAACCGCCTCGGGAATAGTGTGATTCTCGCATCTCTTCCTAAGTCTTTCAATGACCTTATCGTTAACTTTAACATGCATAAGATGCTTCCCACCTATTCTGAGTTGCACAATATGTTGCTGACGGCTCAAGAAGACATGAATAAGAATAGTTCTGCTTTCATGGTCACTGGTGGTTCTTCTTCTGGACCTTCTCAGGCTTCTCATAAGCCGGTAGGAAGAAACAGAAAAAAAGAAGAAGAAAGTTAAAGGTAAAGGTCCAAAGGTTGCTTCCGCAGGGGTTTCTAAGCCAAAGGTGAAGACAGATGCTGCAAAAGGAAAATGTTTCCACTGCGACATGCTTGGACACTGGAAACGCAACTGTCCGAAATATTTAGCCTCTTTGAAGAAAGCTCCCTCAGGTATTTGTTTTCCTATTATTGACATTACACTTGCTTTTGATTCTAGTTCGACTTGGGTGTTAGACACTGCTTGTCCTTCTCATATCTGCAATTCGTTGCAGGATCTGAGGAAACTAGAAGATTGAAGCCGGGAGAGATCCAGCTGCGAGTAGGGAATGAAGATTCTCTACAAGTTGAAGCAGTAGGAATTTTGTTTTTGAAACTCTCTGATGAATGTAATATTAAACTTAATAACTGTTATTTTGTGCCGACTATGATACGGCAAATCATCTCACTTCCTGTACTTGACAGCGAAGGATTTCATGTAAATATTAAAGATGGTCTTTTGAATTTATATGATAATGTGAATGTTTTGCTTGTTTCATGTCCCATGGTTGATGGTCATTACATTCTTACCAAAAATCGTGATGTTTTAATATAGAGAAATCTAAAAGGAAAAGATCGGAAGAAATAAATAACACAGAACTTTGGCATATGAGATTAGGTCATATAGGCATAAAACGCCTAACCAAACTAGTTAAGGATGGTGTGATAGATGATCTAACCATAGAACCTTTACCAGTTTGCGAATATTGTATTCAAGGTAAAATGACCAAATCCTCATTTAGTGGTGTTGGACACCGTGCTAATGATTTATTGGAACTTGTGCATTCCGATGTATGTGGTCCTTTAAATCATGCTGCCATGGGTGGGTTTCAATACTTTGTAACTTTTATCGATGATTTGTCACGATATGGTTATGTGTTTCTTATGAAACACAAATCGGAAACTTTTGAAAAGTTCAAAGAATACCGATTTGAAGTAGAGAAACAAACCGGAAAACTCTTGAAATGCCTTCGATCAGATCGGGGCGGTGAGTACATGAGCAGTGAGTTCGTGAGTTATTTAAAAGAGAATGGGATTCTCGCTCAGTATGCTCCTCCAGGCACTCCTCAACAACAATGGTTCGAATCGATGATGAGTTTTACTGATCTACCAATATACTTGTGGGGCCATGCTCTAGACACTGCCGCTCATCTTTGAACAAAGTTCCATCGAAAGCGTTCCGACTACTCCGTATGAGTTATGGACTGGAAAGAAACCGAGTCTTAAGTATGTTAAGATTTGGGGTTGTCCTGCCTATGTAAGAGTTGCACAGCGGGATAAACTTGCACCTAGAGGGTACAAGTATCGATTCATTGGATATCCTAAAAATTCCATGGGATATCAGTTCTATGATCCCGAGAACCGAAATGTGTTCGTTGCTCGAAATGCAACTTTCTTAGAAACACAATTTGTGTTAGAAAGTGCAGATCATAGAATGATTGATTTAGATGAAGTCAATCAAAGTAACATTGAATCGACGATAGAACCAGAAGTTCAAGAAGATGAGATACCTTTGACACAACCACCTCGTAGGTCACAAAGGATATCGAGACCCCCTGTCAGGTACAGGACGTCATCTGATGATATGCTCGATGTTTTCTTAATTGAAGAAAAAGATCATTTAACTTACAGAGAGGCGATGTTAGACATCGATGCGGAGAAATGGCTGGAAGCTATGAAATCCGAGATTGCCTCAATGCATGATAATCAAGTCTGGGACTTGGTTCCGCTTCCCGACGGAATTGTTCCTATCGGTTGTAAATGGGTTTACAAGAGGAAGCGGGGGCCCGATGGAAAGGTTGAAACCTTTAAGGCCCGACTAGTAGCAAAAGGATATACTCAGAAATCAGGTATTGATTATGAGGAAACCTTTTCTCCTGTAGCCATGCTTAAGTCAATCAGGATTTTATTAGCTATTGCCGCACACTATGATTATGAAATTTGGCAGATGGATGTGAAAACGGCTTTTCTGAATGGAAATCTTGAGGAAGATATCCATATGGAACAACCCGAGGGATTCGCATTCGCCAAAGATCCTAATCTGGTATGTAAGCTTAAAAGGTCTATTTATGGACTTAAACAAGCTTCCCGTAGTTGGAATCTTCGTTTTGATGATGTGATCAGATCGTCTGGTTTCATTAAGAATGGAGAGGAATCATGTGTCTATAAAAAGGTTAGTGGGAGCATGGTAGTCTTCTTAGTGCTTTATGTTGATGATATACTTATTATCGGAAACGATATAGGTATGTTACAATCTGTCAAAGCCTATCTCAGTAAGAATTTCTCCATGAAGGATTTGGGAGAGGCCTCTTATATACTAGGTATAAAGCTTTATAGAGATAGAGCAAGGAGGTTGATAGGACTCTCTCAGTCCAAGTACATTGATTTGATCTTAGAAAGGTACAAATTTGTTGACTGTAAGACAGTCAATGTGCCTTTCAAACATGGTATTCATCTGTCTAAGAAAATGTGTCCTAAGACAGATGATGAAAGGGCTAAAATGCTTAGCCAGCCTTATGCTTCCGCTGTTGGTAGCATAATGTATGCCATGTTATGTACTAGACCTGATATCAGCATGGCTATAAGTGTTAAAGCCGTTATCAGTCTGATCCGGGTCAGGACCATTGGATGGCTGTGAAACATATCCTGAAATACCTTAAGGGTACAAAGGATAAGTTTCTCATTTATGGAGAAAATGACTTACAGTTAAGAGGTTACACGGATTCAGATTTTCAATCTGATCCAGATGATAGAAAGTCTACATCTGGGTTTGTGTTTTCTCTCAATGGCGGTGCCATTAGTTGAAAAGCACTAAACAGGGTTCGACTGCTGATTCCACCACCGAGGCAGAATACATTGCTGCTTCAGAAGCCGCAAAGGAAGCTGTCTGGATCAAAAAGTTCGTTGCGGAGCTTGGAGTAGTCCCATCTATAGTAGATCCTATTCCGTTATTCTGTGACAACAATGGTGCGATAGCTCAAGCCAAGGAACCTCGCGCTCATCAGAAATCTAAGCATGTGGAACGAAAGTATCACATAATTAGAGAAATTTTGGCTAGAGGTGAATTGTAGTTTGTAAAGTACGAACTGAAGAAAATGTAGCAGACCCACTGACTAAAGCCTTAACTCCCAAGGTGTTTGAGAAACACGTGGAGTCATGGGTATTAGATACCATCGTGAATGGCACTAGATCAAGTGGGAGTGTTGGAAATGGTGATCGAGCACCATTCACTTTTTGTATGAAATATTTGATATTTATGCAATATAATATTTATTTTATCATGGTTATTTATTTAAATATGGTAAAACTCTTACTTTATTTATATAATGTAAATCTAATGTTAGATTACTCTAAGAGTTAGAGATTTCGAGTTACACTCGGAACCTTATATGAATTTAGTAAAGACCCGAGAGTTACTACATATGGTGATATAGTTGCAAGAGTTGCAAATGGTGTTGAGAAATATCACGCATTCTCTCGAATATAAATTATTCCTAGTCTAGATATATTGACATGGGTCGGTCATTATATTGGTAAGACTAGTGCATTGTCTATATATGTAATGGACATATGGTTTGTCTCAACAGACTGTGAGCTTAGCGGAAGTTCGTATAGAAATGCAGATATTCATTAGTTGAATGAATATGAATTAACTCATAAAAGATGACTAATAGATATTCCAAAACTGTCAATAGTTATCTTTTCGAGTTGAGTAGTTATTGTGGTCCTTTGACTTGAGACACCACGGTGGTCTTGTGAGTGATCCTCTGTGCCTGATACCATGCATGTCAGAGACCTTTCATGGTCTGGCCTCTGGATGACTGTTAGGTATAGACCGATGCTCACGAAGATCGGTGTGTGTTAATATGAGGATTCGTCAGTCCATATGGTTGGATTTGTTTCCAGAAATTTTTAGAATATATTCCGGAAATCTTTTGGCCGAAAGTTCGTTGAAGAAATTGTTTCTTTGACATTATAAATAATATTCAAAAAGAGTTTTGCTATATTATTTATTAATGGAATATAAGGATGAAAAATTTCATATATTGAGTAGATAAGGTTTTGACAGTATAACTATAACCTTACTCAATTGGAAATGCTAATGACGAAGGGATTATACATTAGCGTTTTAACCTCGACTTGTATGGTTCGACGTGTCGTGTTGTTTAGTCATGATTTGTAGGTGGACAGGCCTTCATGAAATATGTATATAAGTATATGAGATATATATGTATATATATAAATAACAACCGAACGTGAGCCTAGAGAGTTCCATTATATTGAGTTTACTCGTTGAGCACTAGGGCGACCTTTCGTCAAATGTTGACAAAATATTTTTGGGTTTTTAGGATTAAATTGTTTAATCTGATAATTCATGAGATGAATTGAATTAATTAATTTATATCAAGAGTTGATATAATTTTTATTGTATAATAAATGTAAATTTGATTTACATTAAATTAGTAATTATTTTGTGAATTAATTTAATTGTTAAATTAATATATAAAAATTAGTTACTTGTTTATACAAATAAAGTTTTAATTAATTAAAGTAACTTTAGTTAATGTAATTGAATGTTTTTAGTTAAAGTAACTAAAATCTTTTAATTGCAATTTAGTTACCTGGTTGGTGAGATAATTTAACTATGGTTGAGTTGTTTTTTGAAACAAGTGGTGTAGATAAAAGATTCCTTAAACCATGGTTATATATATGGCTTGTTAGGTTTTCTTTATTTTCTTTTAATAAAAACAAAAAAGCAAAATTTGAAAAGAACTTCTTTTTTTTTCCTTCTCTCCTTCTGCCGAAGTACACAAGAGAAAAGAAAAAATTAGTTTTAGTTTTGCTTGGTTACTCTCTGCTTGCCGAACAAGAGACAAAGAAGCAATTTTTTTTAAGAAGCAGCAATACTGCCGAACCAAGAGGAAGAAAAGCTTTTTGGTTTGCTCTCAAATCAAGCCTATAATCTCACCAAATATTACCCTAATATAATCAAGTCCATGGAATTAATCCCTAAGTGTTAAGGGTTAATTTATGTTCTTGAGGTTTTCTTTTTCCTAGGGTTTTAAGAGTTAAAATTGGGGAAAAGTTGGTTGCTATTTGAGTGATCAAACCACCTTTTGATCACCAAGATTTGTTCCTTGAGTTGCTTAATTTGGTGGAGGAAGAAGAGTTTGGAGAAAGCTTAAAGCTTGAAAATTGGAAAAGCTTGAAGGAAGGATCAATTGACAAAGCTTGTTGGTACATTTAATTTGTGAATTTATTTGTTCAATTTGTTGATTAATTTGTTGAGAAAAATTGTTGTGGAAGTGTTGGATAAATTGGTAGCATGTATGTGAGGAATTAGAAGCATTTAAGTGTTGAAAATTAGTATATAGTTGATATGTTAATTTTGAATGCTTGGATTAATTTTTCAAGAGTTGGAAAATTATATTGTATGCTTGAATTAATTTTTCAAATGTTGGAAAATTAATTTTAGTATGTTTGGATTATTTTCAAGTGTTGGAAATAATTAGGATGCTTAGTTTAATTTGTCAATAGTTGATAAATTGATTAAAGTGTGTTGAAATTTTTAAATGGACTTATGGTAATTTTTAATACATGAAAATGTTTTAATGCATTGGAAATTTTAAGTTTGTAATAAAAATTTTAAACCCACTTTTTTAAGGACTGCCGAAAAATAAAAAATATATATATATATTTTTATTCGCTCGCGATTTGATCTCGGGCGGGTTTTCGCTGCTGCGCTCGGTTTTGTCCGTTCCTCACACAACAAGTGGTATCAGAGCGATACGTGCTTTTAATTGTTCATCTTCCTT